>CBVK0100262278.1:0-18153 GCA_900067695.1 Picea abies
CCAATATTCTCCTCTTTTTCTTTGGTTGCCACATGGATGGCTTGTTTGGCTTGTAAAATTTTAAGTTGAGATTATTGCTATCATACATAAATTACTTACATTGGGACTAGAAGTTAAATTTGACCCTCAAGTATTCTCTTCTCTCACACCCTAGTGTGATCTTGAGAATCAGAAAGGTGCTTAAAGGGACATTTCATCTCCCTTAACAAAAATATTTAGGAGAGGACAAATCCCCCCTAGGGTTCCTCTTAGTTT
The DNA here is from genome assembly GCA_900067695.1 of Picea abies. Lineage (NCBI taxonomy): Eukaryota > Viridiplantae > Streptophyta > Pinopsida > Pinales > Pinaceae > Picea > Picea abies. The sequence goes on from CBVK0100262278.1 coordinate 256, forward strand.
TTTGAAATCATCTTAAAAAAATTTGTAAGGGCCCATACATGCCCACATGTTGCAAATTTAGGACAATTTCTTAAAATTGTTTTCTTAGTTTACATCACAATCTAGGGAAGTTTAAAGATCAAAGTAACGGGCTCATACATGCCCACATGCTTGCAATCTAAGATAGTTTAAAATCTTTCTTAGTGTAAACAACATTTAGGGAGTTTAAAGGATTTGTAAAGGACCCATATGTCCACATTGCTAGTTCTTTAGGGCTTTAAATATTCTGTAAGGTTGTACCAAAGACACTTAGTAATCTAAGTAAAAAAGATTTGTAAGGACCACAAGAAGTCCACATGTTGCAATCCCACACTTAACTTATTAAAATCTTGGCACACTTTTTCATTTACTCACACACAAAATTGCTCCTCACACACATAATTCCTATTTTAAATAGTGGCGGTTGAAGTAGGTTTTCTCCAAAGGAATTATGAAATGCCCAACTACTTCTTTTGGAAATTATCCACACCTATTTAATTCAAATGAGATTGGTTCATGCCCCCAATCGTTGATGTTCATGCCCTTATCGTGATGATTGTTTTTTCTCCAAGTGGTGTGGGTGGTGATATACATCAACCTTAGATATCAGTTCTTCTTTCTTGGACTCTTCAACATGGGGTCCCTTTGAGTCATTTAGCTCCTTATTTTTCTTCATTTTTATGCCCTTCCTGAATATTTTCATCATGTTATTCTATGCACTCTTATTTTGATTCAAACTCGGACTATGCAATTAGTTTCCCCGAAAAAACTTCTTCAGGTGCACCCTTGGTCCCTTTTTCTTTAGTAAAAGAAATATCTTGCAATGTAATTTTATTTTTCTTATACCAAAGCTTCAAAAAATTATTTTGAACATCAATCTTAACTATACCAATTAAGTCCATCCAAGGATATCCCAAAATAATACATCATCCAAATCTATAGCATGGAAATATGAATATAACACATATTTATCCATGGTAATCTTCAAATATTTAAAAATTTGAACATTCTCATCCTGAAACTATGTTCTTTGAATATGCTTTGTAGGAACTTGCAATATTTTATCCAAGTTAACATTGATGAAATTATGTTTGCAACTAGGGTTAATAGAAACAATGACCTTCTCTTGTTGAATACATTCATGAACCTATAAAATGAAATTGTCACATAAAAATAAACCACTATGGATCTCATTATCCTTATTCTTAGCATGATACCATCTATCTAAGTATTGTTTCTTATATTATTCATCTAAAAGTACCTTTATCTCTTCATAGTTAAGTCCATATGAACCCCACCATATGCAAGCATCATCCTTTAAATTAATGGATAGATATATTCTCCAAAATAGTGGATGTTTAGACTTCATCCATTTTATGTATTCTTCAATACTAGGACCATCAAATCGCTCTGTAAAATATAGTTTCCTTGTGAAAACCCAAAAATGGAACTAGGGTTTATATAAATAACTTACATTTCAATGGAGCTCTTTTATGTGGCTAGGGTTTGAGGTGGCTAATGTAAAATGATCATAATTTATGCTATGCTTATCTAATTGGCTATTATGACCACAATTATGAAATTCCAGGGTCACTTTGCATCAATTGGCACTAGTTTGATTGAAATATTGTCACTCTATCAAAAGATATATGATCTACAATCCACATGGATATGACCAGAAATACCCTAAAATAATTGATTTTAAATCAACGATAACTCTACTTCTTGTACTCTTATTTGGACGAATTTTTTTAACCTGGGTACTTTTCAAGAGAAACTTAGATCTACAATTTGTTACTTCATATTATGCATAGAAAGTTTCAAAAATTGATCTAAAAGTAGAAGATTCAAGATAGACATTAACTTGAATAATGTAATAGATTCACACAATAGACAACAAAATAATGTAGAGAAAACCTTTAGGGTAGGGTAATACCATTAATTAGTCCTTATGAAAGGAATCACTCCACAATAAAGTATTGCTACAATTGCAATATACTTCACAAGACATCTCATTACATTGCTTCTACTTATTTATATAGTTTTATCTAACTTCCTAGGAACTTTCTAGTGAAGGAACCTTCTAGTAAGTCTTCTTACAATTATTTATTTCACACTAGTACATGGGCCTTATTTAATAGAAGAGACTTTCATATATAGAAACATATCTATCATTACCCCCATTTGGTACGTCCGTAGGTACCCCATATTATCTTCCCTAAGTACCCTCCCCTTCAAAAAAGTGTTTCCCTCAATACTAGATTAGTTGCAAATGTTTCTACATGTCGAACTCATATTTCCATGTTTCTTCTTATATTAGTAGGTTCTTCCACTTGATGAGGTACTCAATAATTGATCGATTTCATTGATTCTTAATCATTGTTTCAAGGATCGTTTCTGGTTCTAGTATGATTTTCTCTTCTTCATTGATCTATGTTAAAATAGTTTGAATTGGAATATTACCACCAATGTCCTTCCTTAAGCAAGAAACATGGAAGACTGGATGTACATGTGAAGATGGAGGAAACTCTAATTTGTAATTCGTACTTCCAATCCTATGCAACACCTTATATGGACCATAATACTTGGGTGATAATTTATTGTTCTTATTTTGTTGCTTGAGGGACATTTGTGTGTACATTTGTAGCCTCAGAAATACTGAATTCCCCACTTCAAATTCCTTTTTCTATGATGTTGATTTGCTTGTTGTTTCATCATATTTTGTGTTGTAACCAATTTGTCCTTCAATTGTTTTAGAACCTCTTGTTGGTGGTCTATATGGTCCTCCATTGCATGAACCTTTTCTTTCCCTTTCAAGGATGATGTGATGGATGGAGGATGATATCAATAAAGTGCTATAAATGGGGATATTTTTTATGAAGTATGGAAGGATGTGTTTCACCACCATTCTACCAAGGGTAACCACTTGACCCATCGTGTTTGTTTATCGAATACAAATAAATGGACATACCCTCCTAGCCATTTATTTACAATCTCAGTTTTCCCATTGGATTGAGGATGGTAAGAGGAGTTATGAGTCAATTGAGTACCCAAATAAGAAAACAATTCAGTCCAAAATTTTCTAACAAAAATTGAATCTATGTCACTTGCAATGATCTTAGGGATTCCATGTAGCTTATGAATTGTGTCCATGAATGTTATGGCTAGTGTACTTGCTTTAAGAGGATGAAAAAGGGAGTAAAAATGGGCATACTTCATGATTGTTAGGATATTTAGACACTTAGGAGTTAGTTAATATCTACTTGGTCTAATGTGTCGTTAGGTAAAAGTGTGTTTCTTTATTATTCATTAGTATGCATTTGAAGTTAGGAAATATGACGACCACGATATGTTCTCGACATAGAGTGATCTGACGGTTCATACTCTCTTCGATCTTAATGGCCATTGATCGGTGGATTAACACCTAATTGTTCCATGATCTCTATTTAAAGAGCATGGAGGGTCATTTGTCGATGATCGATTGTGAGAAACACTCTTGTAAAATCTCTCCGTAATCTTTTTATTTTGCATTAATAAACTGCTCCAAGTGGTCGCGTTGGTTGGGGCCATGGATGTTTCCCCATATGGATTTTACCACGTCAAAACATTGGTGTGTTGATCTTTGATCTGGTTGTGTGAGTGGTTACTGAAGTTTTTTCTCCTTTTTTGTAATACATGTGTTTTCGAACATGGTATAAGAGCCTGTTTGAAAACCCGCTCCTAATGTAGATCAAGATCGTGAAGTCAAGTTGTATCATCTCCATTTTATGTCATTTTCATACATTTCTGAGCTGAGAGGACTGTTCCATTGCGTCTGTAGAACTCGTTTTATTCAGGAACACTTTTAATTTCACTCGAAAAGGTTTATGTTTTCCCAAGATACGATAATTTCAGTCAGATCCAGAGGTATAAATCTTGAATACGCATTTTTAAAATTTTTGCAGAGTATCATTTTGGTTTTATTTCAGTTTTGAATTATTTATTTTCGAGTTGCTACTCTTTTAGATCTGCGTATTTTTGGGTTTCTACTATTTTAGATCTTGGAAAATCTGAAACAGGTAGAAAAATGTGCATCTTCCGGGTAGGCTAACCAAGATCTAACTCTTGTTTTCATCGAGAAGCGAAATTTTTTTCTTGTGTGAAAAGAGTTTTTTTTAGCAGACTCTCCAAGGTCGTCTTCAACAACAACAACAACAATAAGCTTCCAAAAAAATACAATATGTTTTTCTAGACCATTTGGTTAAAAGTTGTCTTATTAAGTAAGAGGTCTTGAGTTCAAGTCTCTCTTTTGTTACTTTTTTTGAAAAAGTTCATGCTAAAATTGTAAAGTGTATTTCACTTCAAATATAAAAGTGAATCACTATAAGTAGCTTTAATATTTTATTTTAAAGTTATTTATTTTTCATGAAGTAACTTCATTATAAAAGTGATCCACACTTCTCTTTATAAAAGTGGGTCACTTCATAAAGAAACTTACACCACCATGTGGTCCTTTGGTTTTTGTTTATGCCTTTTTTTAAAAGGGCATAACTCTCACATCCGAAGTCTATTTTCAATGTCGGTTTTTTTAAAACCGCATAACTTTTCAAGACATTTCCATCCAGATCATCATTTTAAGTTTTTAAATCCATATTATCAGCATATTTAATATGGCTTCCACAAGTAATCTCTTGCTTACCAGCACCAACTACTTCCAATGGAAATCTCATATGGAAGATTTATTAAGAAGTAAAGGCTTGTACCGGATTACCTTGGGAAAGGAAAAATAACCCAATGATTATGATAAGAAAGCCAAATGGAATAATAGGAGTGATGAAGCACATGGACTAATCGGAATGTCCATGTCTCTTGATTTAAGATACCACCTCCAAGAAATTGATGACCCCGAAGAAGCTTGGGAAAAGATTGAATCTGTGTTTGGTAAAATCAATATTATTTGAGCACAACAGTTAGAAAATAAAGTACTGAACTTGAGTCCAAGTGATTTTTCTTGACTTGGAGACTATCTATCTAGGTTTAAAACACTCAGAATTTTGTATGAAGAATGTAAGATAAAAATGGAGGAAGAGCGATGCATATATCTTATTATTTCTAAGCTAGGTAGTGCATATTTTGTGTTTGTATCTACCTTCTATGCCATGAGAGAGGCTCTAGGGAAAGCTTATGAAAAACCCACTCTTGAGACCTTTTGTGTTGCTTTTATTAGAGAGGAATATAAGCTTGTACAACTTGGAGTGATCAACACTGCAGGTATGTAACACCCTGTTTCCCCCAGTCTGTAAAAATAACTATAGTGGCCAAGAATTATGGCAAACTCAAAGATGTAAATGTTTGATTTGATGGACCTTTGCATAAAAGGCCGATGAATGTAAATTATGTTATGAATATGTGTTGCATGACTGTTGGGAGAGGGATGTGTTAAAAGAGACCACGATGGCTAATGAGAGTTGGTGGAAGGGACCTGGAATGGTTGTGTTAACTTCCACCGAGCCAGTACCGTACTGGTTTATACTTGCTCAAAAACCAAAGCAGCTCAATGATCCTGGAATGGATTTCCCATCAGATTGGTAGGTAGGGAGGCTCCTCAAGAGTTAATGAGGGGATGGGGGTGAACCGCCCATCCGTAAAAACCCTCAAACCTGACCACGGACGGAGAAATTCACACCACATGCAACCTTGCAGACAAAAATTGGCAAGAGAGGAAATGTGGTAAGGAGGGGAGAAGAGTGCGTGCGACGGGGATCACAAAAGAGAACTGGAGAAAACTTGGAAACACAGGGAGATTTGAATATCAGGAGAAGGAGAGTAACCTTCGTCCTGGATTATTTTTCTGTATCAGGAGAAGGAGAGTAACCTTCGTCCTTGATTTCCATTGAGCTATAAGTAGGAGAATGAACCTCAAAGTATCGTGGTCTAGCTCGGGGGTGGCTAGTGGTAAATCCGTTTGGAGTCACTGAGCCTATGGTTGGGTGGAAATGAGCACCCCTCTCAGTAGTTGCATCATGTTGGTGGATCTGATAAGTGTTTTATGCTTTGTATTTCGAATTGACTATCATAAATACATGCGTATGTTTATATGCCCATAATAATTTCTATGTGGAATGATTGCCTGGTGTTTTAAACTGGAAATAATGGATCCATGTGTATTCTTATATGTCATCGTTGGTTTCTGTACAAATGGTTAAGTCTAGGGCATGAGTTCACTCCACCGAGAATTGTCTTGTTTTCTTGATTCTCGTAATATTCTGGGAAGGCCCCTCAAGAGTACTCTTCCCCGGGAATTGCCCCATAAACCTTAGAACCGTACCGAACCTTTACCCAGAGACTCGACTAAGATCAAGGACGATTACCCAAGAACCGTATGAAGGTTCATGCGATCTGGGTCTGGAAACCTTATGCAAGAAAGGGTAGCTCTCTAAGGTCGTGGAGTCGTGGGATTTTGAAGCCCCGAGAAGTTGGATTTCGTGATTCAAGCTCAGAAGGGATAGCTAGTCCAATTATAGAAAGAGAGAATACCCTATCATTTGGTAGACGAACAGTTGAAATCCTTTCGAGAATACCCCAGATCTGTCAAGACCGATGGACCTAGAGAAGGAGCGCAGGCATTAACACCTTGACCCCTTTCAGCCTTCACAAGTAACAATGGGATCTAGGACCATAGATCCAGGGATCTGACGGAGCTCTATTGATCATCGATCTTATCCTTTGCATCGGCAGGAGAGCAGCATTTCATTGACTTGCGACTTGGGGTGGTCAAGGGTAGGACTACATGAACTCACGATTCGCGAGATCGCAACATGAACCTGGTTGTTGGATTCAGGCCACAGAAGAACCGTGGGATTGGAAATTTCGTGGTTATCACCTATCGGGGGTTCGAAACTTGAGAGATTTTATTTTTGACTGTAGAAGTCACGAAGTGTCGAGCATCAAGGGCTTATGCAAACACATGGCCCATCCGTAAGTGGGGACTGCGTGGTTGACAGGTGGCGTAACAACAAGCGCCCAGAGAAAGGTGGGAGCGGGTGATAGGTGATGGACACATGTCACTTGAGAAATAGTCAACCCATTGTTGACTTATCGTATCTCGGGAATTCATGAAGGAGGAGCACGAGGGCTCAACACTCCAACTCGTGAAGTCGTGAGATGCGAGTAGCACTAGTATTTAGCCTAGGAAGCGGGTGACCAGTGGTGGACACTTGTCACCTGGGAAAGAGTCAACCCATTGTTGACTTATCGTGGCTCGGGGTTTCACAGGATAAAGAAGTTGCACCCTGATCGCTAAGGCCGCGAAACACCAAGAGTTGAGGTCTCGTATGACGGGCGACAGTGGCATAGCTCGTGAGCAGAATATAGTGGAGGAGACAAGTGACATGTGTGTGTCGCTTTGGCAGAGTCCACGTAACGTTGACCTCTCGCGTCTCGGGGATTCACAAAGGAGGAGCACGAGGGATCAACACCTCAACTAGTGAAGTTGTGAGTGGTACTAGTGTTTGGCCTAGCCTACGGTTACATGTAGCAGGTGTTAGTGAGGAGGGAGCCATACCCATATCATATCTCGGGTATCGGTGTTTGGAAAAAGGGGAGTCGAGAGTCTTGACTCCCAACTCGCAAGTTGCAAAAGGAGCTTGTGCTAAGGCCAGGTTGTGGTCGTTTGGAGGAGGATAAGGGAAGGGAGGATCTGCACTAGGCCCCATAGAAGTCTCGGGGATTCTGTCCCTTGAAGAAAAAGACAAAAAATATAGGTTGTCATAGTGGGTGTGTGACAAATTAGTATCAAATCATGGTTACAACACTTGGCCTGCTTGGGCTCATGAACGAGTTGCGTAGAAACTCCATTTGGAGTACTCTTAAAAGGAGTAACCCTCTATCTTAACCCCCCTTATCAAAAGTCAAAGTTAAGAATGAAAATTCCTATTGTGTGCATGCATTTGAAAAATATGAATTATGCGTTGGTTATAGATGAATATAAATATTGACTAACAACAAGTGTTTTTCTTGCACAACAAGAAGATGATCAACCGCGGGAAAACTGCAGACGCATAGAATGGTGACGCACCACGAAGTGGGGGATGGCTCCCACAATAGAGACGAAGAGTCTAATGAAAAGAGAGCGATAGAGACCCCTCCATATCTAGCTGAGACTGTGATAAGCCTCATGGTCGAACTACAGAGTTGCAAGGCCGACAACGAGAGGTTGATAAAAGAGGAAGAGAAGAAAATAGAAATTAATGCAGTCTTGTTGCAAAGTTTATCCGACATACAAAGACAATTGCAGCATGGACCTGACACTAGTCACGCGGACCGACGACAGGCAAAGAAAAGTCGAAGTCCACCTGAGATACGGAAACGTGGTCTTTTAAGTGGCCACACTGGGAAGAGCACCTTGAGAAAGGTCCACCCCAGAGATAAGGGACAAGCATCAGACGATTCCTCGGGAAAGGAAACTAGCGACTCGGAGGGATCTTCTAGTAGCAGAACTAGTTCTTATTCTCGAAGAAAACGGAAGAAGTGAAATCCTTCCAAAAATAATAATCTTGAAGTATTCAAGAAGGCCAAACCACCCTCTTTCAACGGTGAAATAAAGAAGGGAGAGGAAGCGGAGGCCTGGCTACTTGGACTAAAGAAGTATTTCATAGTCCATGACTTCTCAGAAAAATTGAAGGCCCGAGTAGACACTTTCAAACTGAATGGAAAGGATTCCATTTGGTGGGAAGACCTTAAGAATGTAAAAGGGATTCGCGAAGAAGACCTATCTTGGGAACGGTTTGAGAAATACTTCAGGAAGAAGTATTTGTCAGAAAAGTATTTTGACGGAAAAACTAAAGAATTATATGAACTCAAGCTGCGACAACTCACCATAGAGGAATATGTTAGTAGATTCCTCGAGTTGTTGAGGTACGTACCCTATATAAAAGCAGAAAAGACAAAGGTGCAACGATTCATCAGTGGACTACCTAAGGACTGTCGGAACAGGATTGAGTTTGACAAGCCAAAGACCCTAGAAGAAACTATCTGAAAGGTAGGATATTCTTATGAACAGTTGGGGCATCGGACATAACCTCGCGAAGGCTGGAAGCAGAAGAATAGTTTTGGATTCCAGAAAAAGGGGTTTAAATCCCCAATATTTAAAAAATATAAAAAGGACTCAAGGATGAGCTTCCCAACCCGAAGTGTACACCAGAAGAATTTTCCCTCCCAGAGTGGAAATAAACCATCTGGATCTACCCTAGGAAAGATTGATAACCCAAAGAGAGAACCCTTGAAATGTTTGGGTTGTGGAGAAGAACATCTACTGAGGGACTACCCACACCGACAATAGAACAGTCGGAGAATTTACAACGTTCAAGAAGCTACCACAGTCAATGATGTGGCCAGGAGTGTGTTGCAAATATATGTAGCCTTGGATAATAAACAAGTTGACCACCAAGCTTCAGTGGTGGAGATGGAAGGTATGATCACCAACCATCTAGTGTCTATTCTAATTGACCCTGGTTCAAATTTGAGTTATATAGATCCTAAGGCTATTGATAAGTGTAAATTACAGCCACGTAAACACGCCAATCCATGGTTGGTACAGTTATCCATTGGCACCAAAAGAAAGGTAGTGGAGGTCATACCATCTTGCCAATTCACAATGGGTGAATTCCCCACCCAAGAAACCCTTAACATACTACCCCTAGGATCATATGACCTATTGATTGGTATGGACTGGATAGCCACATATAAAGCCAGACTGGACTGTTACCATAAAACCTTAGAATGTGTAGGTGAAGAAGGAAGAAGGATAACCCTTCGAGGGATCCAAAAACCTGTCTCTGTGAGATGAATATCATCCCTTCAAATGAGAAAGTATTGCAGAAAGGGATGTCCACTTTATGCGATACAGGTGTTGCAATCAGTTGAAGATGACAAACCAAGCCTTGAAGACCACCCCACACTAAGAGAATATAGAGATGTATTTCTGGAAGAGGTACTGGGTCTACCTCCAAGAAGGGACATTGAATTCTCGATAGAACTTGCACCAGGAGCGGTGCCAATGTCTAGGACACCCTACGGGATGAGCACACCCAAGCTAGTTGAGATTAAATTACAACTAAAAGAAATGATGGAAAAAGGCTATATCCGACCCAGTGTGTCTCCAAGGGGAGCACCAGTTCTGTTTGTAAAGAAAAAGATGGTACCCTTGGACTATGCATAGATTATAGACAACTCAATAAGGTAACCATAAAGAACAAGTACCCCTTACCCAGGATCGATGACATGTTCGATCAATTGGGAGGTGCTTCCATATTCTCAAAGATTGACTTGAGATCTGGATACCATCAAGTCCGAATCAAGGGTGAAGACATCCACAAAACTGCCTTCAGAACGAGATATGGTCACTATGATTTTATGGTAGTACCATTTGGATTAACCAATGCTCCTGCCACTTTTATGTGCTTGATGAACAATGTGCTCAGCAAATTCCTAGACAAGTTTGTACTGGTTTTTATTGATGATATATTAATTTACTCCAAGAATAGAGAGAAACATGAGGAACATCTTAGACTTGTGCTTCAAGTGCTAAGAGAACATCAGCTCTATGCCAAATTTAGCAAGTGCGACTTTTACCAGAAGAAAATACATTACTTGGGCCATGTCATATCTGAAGAAGGAGTAGCAGTAGACCCTGACAAGATCATGTCTATCATGGAATGGCCTACCCCAAAGGACATTTCAAATATCAAATCCTTTATAGGCTTAGAAGGATACTATAAGAGATTTATAAAAGGATTCTCCAAGATTGGTTGTCCAATCACTACCCTCTAGAAGAAGGGAGCTAAATTTACGTGGACACAAGAATGTGAAGAAAGATTTCAATCCCTAAAACATCTACTAACCCATGCACCCGTGTTGAAGATCGTCGATCCCGAAGCTGACTTCCTCGTGTGCACAAATGCTTGCAAGGAAGGGCTCAAAGGAGTCCTTATGCAATGAGGAAGTGTAGTTTGCTATGAATCTCGAAAATTGAATGAGCATGAAGTCAACCATGTGACCCATGATCTAGAATTGGCTTCCATAGTGCACGCCTTAAAAATGTGGAGGCATTACCTCTTGGGAAGGAAATTTGTACTTATGACAGACCACTGTGGATTGCGATATCTATTTGACCAACCAAAGCTCAATGTTAGACAGGCTAGGTGGATAGCCCTTCTTAGTGAGTTTGATTTTGAAATCAAACATATCAAGGGAAAGGAAAATAAGGTGGTTGATGCCCTTGGTAGAAGTATGAAAACAATTCACCTGACAGCGGTGAGCACCTGCGAGAGGAATATCAAGGAAAGAGTCGGGAAGGCACAAGAAACAGGCACTTTCTTCCAAACCGTGACCTCGTACCTGGAGAAAGAACCCATAGGGATAAAGTATGAAGGCTACTGGATGATAGATGGAGGTCTGCTAACTTACAAAAATAGATTGTATATTCCAAATTGTGATGACTTGAAGAGGTTCATAATGGATGAACTACATAAAATACCATATATTGGTCATCCAGGATACCAGAAGATGATCACAGCCACTAGGAAACAATTATGTTGGCCTAGATTGAAGAAAGAAATAGCTGAGTACTTAACCAAATGTATAGAATGCCAACAAGTTAGAGCAGAACACCGACACCCAGCAGTATTATTACAACCTCTACCAATCTCGGAATGGAAATGGGAAACCATCTCCATGGATTTCATCACCGGATTACCAACACCGACTAAACAAAATTACACCATCATGGTAGTGGTGGATAAACTGATCAAGTCCACTCATTTTATCCCCGTCAATTTGACTTTCAAGGAAATAGACATTGCCAACGTATTCATGAAGGAGATATTCGAACTACATGGTATGCCTAAAGAGATTGTGTCTGACAGAGACACGAAATTTACTTCCAACTTTTGGAAATCCTTGATGGTTGGTCTAGAGACCAAATTACTGTTTAGCACAACCTATCATCCTCAAATTGATGGACAGATGAAAAGATTGAACCAAATATTAGAATACATGTTAAGGATGCATGTAATGCATCAACCCAAAAAGTGGGAAGATTACCTGCCACTGGTGGAATTCGCCTACAACAATGGCTACCAAGAATCCCTGAAGATGAGCCCTTTCGAAGTCCTCTATGGTAGACCGTGCAACACTCCAATCAGTTGGAGTAATCCCGTGAATAGAGTTACTATTGGACCCGACATGTTGAAATAAATGGAACAACAAGTAACTCAGATAAAACAAAATCTAAAGGTCGCTCAGAACAGACAGAAAAGTTACACCGACCGAAAAAGAACTCCAAGAGAATTCAAGACGGGAGACCACGTATATCTTAGAGTTAGGCCCAGGAATAGTTCCCTGAGGATGGGAGCTTGTGACAAGTTGGCACCTCGGTATTGTGGACCCTTTGAAGTTCTAGATAGAGTGGGACTTGTAGCCTATAGGCTAGCACTTCCTCCCACAGTAAAAGCACGTAATGTTTTCCATGTTTCATTATTGAAGAAATATGTACATGATTCTAATCATATAATTGATTGTTTTGTGATCCAGGTGGAACTGGAGGGAGAATTCCTACCAGAACCTCAATGCATATTGGACAAAAAGGAAACCCCACTCAAGAACCGAACCATTTCATAGGTCAAGGTGCAATGGACACATTTTGGCCCAGATGAGGCTACGTGGGAAATGGAAGATGCCATGAAACAGGAATATATGATTTTGTTTACTTCTATACATACACATCATATTGATAGATAGAACATCGAGGATGATGTTCCTTTAAGGGGGACAGAATTGTAACACCCTGTTTCCCCCAGACTATAAAAATAACTATAGTGGCCAAGAAGTATGGCAAACTCAAAGATGTGAATGTTTGATTTGACGGACCTTTGCATAAAAGGTCGATGAATGTAAATTATGTTGTGAATATGTGTTGCATGACTGTTGGGAGAGGGATGTGTTAAAAGAGACCATGATGGATAATGAGAGGTGGTGGAAGGGACCTGGTTAACTTCCACCGAGCCAGTACCGTATTGGTTTATACTTGCTCAAAAACCAAAGCAGCTCTCTGATCCTGGAATGGATTTCCCGTCAGATTGGTAGGTGGGGAGGCTCCTCAAGAGTTAATGAGGGGATGGGGGTGAACTGCCCATCCGTAACAACCCTCAGACCTGACCATGGATGGAAAAATTCACGCCACACACAACCTTGCAGACAAAAATTGGCAAGAGAGGAAATGTGGTAAGGAGGGGAGAAGAGCGTGCGCGATGGGGATCGCGAAAGAGAACTGGAGAAACTCTAGAAACGCAGGGAGCTCTAAATATTAGGAGAAGGAGAGTAACCTTCGTCCTGGATTATTTTTCTGTATCAGGAGAATGTGAGTAACCTTCATCCTTGATTTCCGTTGAGCTAGAAGTAGGAGACTGAACCTCAAAGCATCGTGGTCTAGCTCGGGGGTGGCTAGTGGTAAATCCGTTTGGAGTCACTGAGCCTATGGTTGGGTGGAAATAAGCACCCCTCTCAGCAGTTGCATCACGCCGGTGGATCTGATAAGTGTTTTATGCCTTGTATTTCAAATTGAATATCATGAATACATGCTTATGTTTATATGCCCATAATAATTTATGTATGGAATGATTGTTGGTGTTTTAAACTAGAAATAATGGATGCATGTGTATGCTTATATGTCATCGTTGGTTTCTGTACAAATGGTTAAGTCTGGGGCATGAGTTCGCTCCACCGAGAATCATCGTGTTTTCTTGATTCTCGTAATATTCTGGGAAGGCCCCTCAAGAGTACTCTTCCCCAGGAATTACCCCATAAACCTTGGAACTGTATCGAACCTTTACCCAGAGACTCGACTAAGATCAGGGACGATCGCCCAAGAACCATTTGAAGGTTCATACAATCTGGGTCTGGAAACCTTATGCAAGAAAGGGTAGCTCTCTAAGGTCGCAGAGTCGTGGGAGTTTGAAGCCCAGAGAAGTTGGATTTCGTGACTCAAGCTCAGAAGGGATAACGAGTCCAATTATATAAAGAGAGAATACCCTATCATTGGGTAGATGAACGATCGGAATCCTTTTGGGAATACCCCAGATCTGTCAATACTGATGGACCTAGAGAAGGAGCACAGGCATTAACACCTCGACCCCTTTCAGCCTTCGCAAGTAGCGATGGGATCCAAGACCGTAGATACAAAGATCTGACAAAGCTCTATTGACTGTCGATCTTAGCCTTTGCATCAGAAGAAGAGAAGCATTTTGTTGACTCGCGACTTGGGGTGGTCAAGGGTAGGACTGCATGAACTCATGATTCGCAAGATCGTGACATGATCGTGGTCGTTGGATCCAAGCCACGGGAGAACCGTGGGATCAAAACTTTCATGGTTATCGCCTATCGGGGGTTTGAAACTTGAGAGAGTTTATTTTCTACTGTAGAAGTCATGAAGTGTCGAGCGTCGAGGACTCGTGCAAACACGTGGCCCATCTATAAGTGGGGACTACGTGGTTGACAGGTAGTGTAACAACAAACACCTAGAGAAAGGTGATAGCGGGTGACAGGTAATGGACACATGTCACCTGAGAAAGAGTCAACCCATTGTTGACTTATCGTATTTCAGGAATTCGCGAAGGAGGAGCACAAGGGCTCAACACTCCAACTCGTGAAGTCGCGAGATGCGAGTAGCGCTAGTATTTAGCCTAGGAAGCGAGTGATCGGTGCTGGACACTTGTCACCTGGGAAAGAGTCAACCCATTGTTGACTTATCATGGCTTGGGGTTTTGCAGGATTAAGAAGTTGCACTCTGATCACTAAGGCCGTGAAAAGTTGAGAGCCGAGGTCTCGTGCGATGGGCGACAATGGCACAACTTGTGAGTAGAGTACAACGAAGGAGACAAGTGGCATATGCGCGTCACTTTGGGAGAGTCCACGTAACATTGACCTCTCGCGTCTCGAGGATTCACAAAGGAGGAGCACGAGGGCTCAACACCTCAACTAGCGAAGTTACGAGTGGTGCTAGTGTTTGGCCTAGCCTATGGTTACATGTAGCGGGCACTAGTGAGAAGGGATCCATACCTGTATCATATCTTGGGTATCGGTGTTTGGAGAAAGGGGAGTCGAGAGTCTGGATTCCCAACTTGTGAGTTGCGAAAGGCGCTTGTACTAAGGCTAGGTTGTGGTCGTTTGGAGGAGGATAAGGGAAGGGAGGGTCTGCGCTAGGCCCCATATAAGTCTCAAGGATTCTTCCCCTCGAAGAAAAAGACGAAAAATCTAGGTTTTCGTAGTGGGTGTGTGACAAGGTACCTCCAACAAAGCCTTAGTTTCCCATCAGAAAGATAAACCCAAGAATCCAAAGAAGCAACATCCTCGCCACAACAACAAGCAATATAAGGGTCCCAAACCCACTCAGAGATCTTTTTCTCTGAATGGATACAAAGAAGCAAAATATAAAAATAAGAAGATTGACAAACATTGCAACTTTTGTGATAAATATGGTCATGATGAGTCCAAATGTTTCAAGAAGAAGCACAAGATCAGTATTGATCCTACTTCTTCTTCTTCTTCTCATGGACATGCACTTTCTTCTTCTAGTTTCTCCTTCAATACACCTTCTACTTCTACTTTTGATAAGAGGCTTATTGATTCTGGAGCATCTTATCATATGGCTAAGGATAGAGACATATTTTCTACTCTAAATGAATGTAACACCAAGAAAATATTTGTTGGTGATGATATATCTCTTAGTGTTGAAGGATCTGGAATAGTACAAGTAGAAAATGGCCATTTCAATGATGTATTATGTGTTCCAAGTCTTTCTTGTAACCTTCTATCAGTATATCAAATCACTCATTCAGGTGAAGGTAAAACCGTAGAGTTTTCACCTAACCAAGTTGTAATCAAGGATCTAAAATATCCTAATCATGTTCTTGCAACTGGAATTGTTGATGATATTACCAGGTTGTACAAGTTTGAAAACTTTGGGTCATCATATTTGTCATCAGTTTTTGTTGATCATAGTGATGACTTGAGAAAACTTTGGCATGAGCGGTTTGGTCATCTAAATTATCGTTCATTGCAAAAACTATGTAATCAACAGATGGTGACTAGTCTTTCTCTTGATTCATGCAGAGATGGTGTTTGTGACAGTTGTGTTCTTGGAAAACATCATCGGGATAGTTTTTAAAAATGTGCCTCTTGGCACGCCTCGGGTCCTTTGCAGCTTGTTCACAGTGATTTGTGCGGTCCGCCTTCTTCTCCTTCTTTTTCTGGGTGCAAGTGTTTCTTAACTTTCATTGATGACTTTTCCAAATGTACTTGGGTTTACTTCTGAAAACTTAAGAGCGAAGTTTTTGACAATTTTTTGGCCTACAAGGCCCTTGTAGAAAAGTAATTTGGACATCAAATTCAAAGGTTAAGAACAGATAATGGAGGCGAATATGTGAACAATAATTTTACAAATTACTGCACTACATAGGGAATCCAAATGCAACACATTGTTCCATATACACCACAACAAAATGGTGTTGTTGAGAGAAAGAACCACACATTAAAATAAATGGCTAATTGTATGATCCAATCTAAGGGATTAAGTCTAAAGTATTGGGCAGAAGCCATAAACTATGCAAATTACATAGTAAATCGCACTGCCACAAAGGCTCCTAAAAATATAACATCAGAAGAAGCTTGGACTAAAATTAAACCAGATCTAAGTCACTTCTGTGTATTTGGAAGTATAACATGGGCTCACATTCCTTATGATAAAAGGAAAGCATTGCAACCTAAAAGTGAGAAGTGTATATTTGTTGGTTATTTTGAAGATGTCAAAGGTTATAGACTTCTTCAATCACATTGTAATGAAATTATTATTAGAAGAGATGTTAAATTTGATGAAAATCTCTTGGCCTGCGAGCCTAATTTGGCTTTTGTGCCTTCTTTGGCTTGTGAGCCTAATTCGACGGTTGTGCCCTCTTTGGCCTACGAGCCATCTTCGGCATTTGTGTCTTATTCTGATCTGGTTTCTTCTTCAGATGATGACATTGAGGATGAAAATCCACCTCCTCCTGCTCACCCTCCTCCAAATGAGTCCTTTGAAACTGAACCAACACCAGTTCCACCACTTCCTAGATGGGTCTATTCAACACGAGAAGCAGTTGGTGATCTTATTAGTGATCCTTTATATCAACGTCGGACACATTCACAGTTCTAGCGAGCCTCTTATCTTTTGGCTCAAGTTTCAGAAACTCATGATCCAGTGACATTTGCAGAAGCTTCAGGTCATCCGGATTGGGATACAACAATGAGTGAAGAGTATTGTTTTTTAATGGCAAACTATACTTGGGATCGTGTACCTCTTCCAAAAGGAAGAAGAATTGTCAGATGTAAATGGGTCTATAGAACTAAGTATGCATCAGATAGAAGTGTTGAAAGACACAAGGCTTGGTTATTTTCCAAAGTATTCTCCCAAGTTGAAGGAATTGACTATAATGAAACCTTTGCCCCTATAGCCAAAATGAATTCCATCTTCCTTGTTCTTTCCCTTGCTACCTCACATAAATGGGAGGTCCATCAGATGGATGTTAAATCCACCTTCTTTCATGGCGATCTGAAAGAAGAAATCTACATGGAATAACCTCCTAGCTATGTCCAGAATGACTCTAGCCTTGTTTGTCACCTTAAGAAATCTCTTTATGGTCTTAAGCAAGCTCCCCGAGCTTGGTATGCCAAAATGGACAGCTTTCTTATTGACACCGGATTCTCTAGATGTCATTTTGATCCTAATGTTTATACCAAGAAAGTAGGAATCCATCTCATAATCCGTGTCCTTTATGTTGATGACCTTATCCTTACTGGTAGTGACTCAAA
>CBVK0100262280.1:0-19231 GCA_900067695.1 Picea abies
TAAGACAAAATGGTGGCCACAAGCAAACAAGATGATACCAACAAGAAGAAAATCCTCCAACCATAGCTCTTGTAGAGCCATAGGACATTCTCACTTAACACAATGATTCCCCTAGGAATATATAATATTTTAATTCCTCCAATCCAATCCACACACTGTCTAGATTTATCATCATTGAATCAGTTGGTCAGGTACACATCTTTAAGTGAGAAGGAGAATACAAACACAATTGGCTTAATTGATCAAGAAAGACAAATTCCAAAACAATACTTTTCCTCACGGATCGCCAGTTTCTCTTATTCCCAAAAGGGATACTTTATACTCAACAGCTATAGTTGTCCTTACCAACATTTGACAACCTCTTACAGAAATTTTTTCCATGTAACTAAGCACGGGAAACCCTTGAAGACTTCACCACCGTTGATGGGTGGTAATCAGGGTAAACCGTTGGCATAGACTATGTTACACTTGACCCAGTAGGGACATTGAGTATTAACATATTACAGAGATAGCTGGCCTGGGGACTTGACCTTGAGACCTCTTATTTGCAATTCACAGCCCTCAACCACTTGAGCTAATGTACCGGGCTAACCTCTTACAGACAACATTTATACATTTCAAATTATATTGGGAAGTATTCTACAGTGGGAGGAATCCCAATAGCATTCTCTCTAGCAAAGGAGCAAGTGCTTCAACAAGGTGACGTCCTTTTCTTATAAGCAAATCATCTAACTTATGGATGATTCATTTGCATTCCTCAACCCTAAATTAAAATTCAGGATCAACGCCATTTGCAAGCACTTCATTTCATGATCAAGTACCAACTTGTTGATTTTCAGTCGTCCTCTTGCTTGTTCATCTGACCTCCATACGTTTTTTCCCAGATGATGATGTTGAGATTTGGAGATTGTATGACATCTCCATTGTTCAACACACTTAAACTCTATGAGCCAACCCTTTTGGAAGATGAAGTACAATTGGGTTATGAACTCAGTACCTCTTTTGGAAAACATGAATGACATATCCATCTCTGGGAATGTTATGCATGTCCACTGGTAGTATCCCATCGTTCTCTTTTGGAAATGACTCAAGGCAATAGGATGGATGATGGTAATCCAAAAATTGAGACAATTTCTAGTAAGTGCAGGGAAACTGTTGAGGAGATTGGTCTCAGATAGGAAACTATTTGTGCTCATCATCCCGTGTAAATAGCAAATGTAGTGTTATAGTTTCTTCTCAAGTTTGAGTGTGCTTTCATCTTGTACTGACATGTTGTCCCTTAGTAGCAAGTTTGTCATTTAGTGTTTGTCCTTGGATCTTTGTGTATTTGATTATGTGACATGCCAAATTCTTGAAAGTAACAATAATCAACACAAAATAAGGATTTAGATTAACTTATATTTTAAGCATAAAAGTAAATGCAGTAAAAGCAGTTTATAACATAAAAGGGGTAAGAAGAACTTATCCATACAATTGAAGGCACACAGCTCCAATCAGTGAGAAGAAAGGGGGCTAGCACAATAACACGTGAAGGAACAGTAAGGACTATACATGACTATAATAGTGGTGACAGAGCGTTTAAAGGCTCCTCTCATAAATTCATTGGTGCACTGGTAACCCAACATCTGAAATGTGCACAGTGTCCAGTTAGTTCTCTGCTTTAGCTTGGCCAAACAATTTTTCAAAGGATTCTGCCCCTTGTCCAACGACCCTCTAAGCAAATTTTGTCCATGAGCTGCATGATGATCGTTCTCTTATCTGTGGATTAAATAAGATTCAAAAGGGGTAAGAAGAACTTATCCATACAATTGAAGGCACACAGCTCCAATCAGTGAGAAGAAAGGGGGCTAGCACAATAACACGTGAAGGAACAGTAAGGACTATACACGACTATAATAGTGGTGACAGCATCTGAAGGCTCCTCTCATAAATTCATTGGTGCAGTGGTAACCCAACATCTGAAATGTGCACAGTGTCCAGTTAGTTCTCTGCTTTAGCTTGGCCAAACAATTTTTCAAAGGACTCTGCCCCTTGTCCAACGACCCTCTAAGCAAATTTTGTCCATGAGCTGCATGATGATCGTTCTCTTATCTGTGGATTAAATAAGATTCAAAAGGTTACTTTGATTTATGAGCTTTGCTTTCCAATTAATTATGTCCTTGGTCTTAATTACCTAATTTATTTTTCGTTTGTATGGACTTGCACATAAATTATTGCCTATTGGCTGTTCACTATTTTTTACCAGCAATCTAAAATAATTTTTCCTATTTGCATGTTTACCATTTAGATGTGAAACGTTGCATTTTTCTTGAGTTGAAGAGGCTTTGAACAAAGTTTTCTGCATCCTTTACAAATTCTTAATTCTTTTTATGACTATCTGAAGTTAGTGTCTTTTTGCCATTTGTGCCATTGTAGTGTTATATTTGATAGACTTGGGAAGAATGGTAGAAATTATGAAGAGTCAACACGTATACATCTGGCCCAATATGGAGATGCAGGATTGCGCACACTAGCACTTGCCTATAGGACCATCAAAGAAACAGAATATTCAGAGTGGAATGCAACATTTTCGAGGGCCAAGACTACTATTGGGGCAGACAGAGAGGCATTACTGGATAGTGCATCTGATTTGATTGAAAAGGATCTGATTCTTGTGGGTGCTACAGCTATAGAAGACAAACTACAGAAAGGGGTAGGTACTGCAGCCCCTTTCATCATTAGAATTTTATATTCTTTATTTATTTAACATTATCAAGTTCAAATCAGGCTCTATATGTAATGCATTTATTCTTCTCAATATTCAAGGTTCCCGATTGTATAGACAAACTTGCACAAGCAGGTCTAAAGATTTGGGTGTTGACTGGTGATAAGATGGAGACTGCAATCAATATAGGGTAAGTAGCTCAGAGTCTCTTTTACTCTGAGAGATTGCATTATATTGTGTGTTTTCTTTGGATCAACAACTAATGTAAGTTTGCAACCTGACCTGTATATGTGGAATAGATTTGCATGCAGCCTTCTTCGGCAAGGCATGAAACAATTTTGTTTGATTCTAAAAGGCACAGGGGAATTTGGTAACCAAGATACCTCCACCAAGGTATGCCTCTGTAATTTCTGAACCGTTTGTGAATTTATTGAGAAGTACATGGGCAGGAGTGGTTCTGAATATGGCTTTTGTTCATTTGGTCAGGCTGCAAAAGAAAGCATTTTGTTGCAAATCACGAATGCTTACCAGACAATACGTCTGGAGACTAATCCTGACGCTGCTTTTGCTTTGATCATCGATGGAAAAGCTTTGGCATATGCCTTAGAGGCTGACCTAAAAGATCAGTTTTTGCAGCTGGCAATACACTGTGCATCTGTAATCTGCTGTCGAGTTTCTCCCAAGCAAAAAGCCTTGGTAGATTTATTGCTCAGTTTCATTGTAACTGGTCCCGACTTATTTAGTTTTCTATCTACTTTCATGACATCTGTAGATTTGATAAATGCCATTGTTTGTTGTAGGTCACAAGGCTGGTCAAAGAAGGTACTCGTAAAACTACTCTGGCTATTGGTGATGGGGCTAATGATGTGGGCATGATTCAAGAAGCAGATATTGGTGTTGGTATTAGTGGTGTTGAAGGCATGCAGGTATCTATTGATATTTATGTTATCAGTGCTTTACCTGATTATAACATCTTTTTAGTTGTTTAATAAGAAATTTAACATTCTCCTACGCCCCCTACTCCCTCATTTTGTAGTATGTGCTTATGGTCTCTCGATATTATGTGAATACTGGATATTGGAAATCCAGGTAGTTTGCTTTAATCTCAAGAAAGCCATTTCTATGTTTCTTGTTTTGTGCTTTATTAGATCATATGAGTTGACTTGACCAACATTTTCTTATTGTTTTTGGCCCAGCACATGCTTTTGGGCTCCATACTATCTTTCTAACATTTTCTTAAATGCAGCCAGATCAGATGAGTCCTGTTACTGCTCAAATTGTACTTAATGATAAAATCCCTAATCCACAAAGTACAACTCAAGGGCAACTGTTAGGACGGTCACCAGTGTCACCTCAGTAACCTATCCTCTCCACTTTAGGCCAGCTCTCCTCCGGCTCAAGGGGGGTATCCCTAGTAGGATTACCAAGACCAAACAATGAGGCACAAGGTGATGTAGAAAGTAGCCTTAGTAAAACAGAGTTTTGGGGTTTTAGAATAAGTGATGGAAGGAGATAGAGATCAGTGCCAAATCCAACTAGGGCAATGGAGTCAAGGTGAATAAAATGGCAATGAGGTGAGGAAAAATTCCTCCAAGGAGTTGCATTATTTTCTTCAAGGATTAGGGCTTTGAGATTAGACCCAAGAGGAAGAGTAATCTATCACCCGATCAAGATCAACAATGAATATCAAGGTCTACAAGAAGGAAACCTTAATGGAAAAACCCTCACCAACTTGATCAACTATGATTTGCTGAATTTTTTTAATACTTCTTGCTCGGGAACCAAAACGGAGATCCAAGCAAGGCACCAGATAATCACCAAAGCAACAAAAGAAGAAGGAAGGAGAAACCCTAGAACATCTTCCTTCCAAGTGATAGACTTGTCACTTACCCCTCAAATGGAACAGTCTTGAAGGCTTGTAGAAGACTTGACCATTTCACCATTAATCCTCAAACAAAGGACCCTTTTTGGCATTTGACACCTTTGTAACTACCCAAGACACTAATCCAATTCCAGAAATGCACAAGAGACGAATACTATACTATAGGGAAAAATTGTACAACAAGATGAAAACTTACTACCACCTAAGATGAAGGAGGTTAGATATGTATTTTTCTCTTGGTCCTATATAGTCTAGATTACTGTTGTGAGACATGATAGGGACTTGCCAGTCTTGCCAAGTCTCTCCTGAAATGGGTACTCACTTCAAACTTGTGAGAAAAGACTAATACTATACTATAGGGAAAAATTGTACTACAAGATGAACACTAACTACCACCTAATTTTTAAAAGATGATGAGCACGATATTCTCAAGTCATATACTAAGGGGCTCATTATTTTCTTCCTGCTTTAAGAGGAAATCATACCCATTGTAGATATACATCTTCAATCAGGTTGTGGAGTTGATGAGGTAGCTAGTAAGGTTTCTCTACACAAGTGATGACGCAATCTTCTTTGAACTTGCGCTCTGGTCCGGAGTAAGCATTGAAGGAGTTTAGATATGTATTTCGCTCTTGGTCCTATATAGTCTAGATTACTGTTGTGAGACTCGACAGGGACTCACCAGTCTTTCCTGAAATGGGTACTCACTTAAAACTCGTGAGAAAACTCGCTTGAAATGGGTACTCACTTCAAACTCGTGGGAAAACTCACCTATACCCTAGAATCTGCTGAAACTTGCCCAGATTCGTGGAGTGTCACGAAACTTATTGAAACTTGCTGGTTCTTGTGAGTTTGACCCCTGCCAGGCAAATGAATGATAATATTAATTTATTTCCCTTTTTACATTTTTACTTTTTTGTATTCCAACCTCGTCAGACCTCGTATGAAGAAAATAGAATTTCACATCCCATCCAGAATTCAGCAGACTTAACAGTTTTCAGGATTCCAACATTTTGGGATGGAATTCTGTAATGACCTGTTCTTCATAACCTTTGCTTGGAATGCAGTGATATCAAGACTTGGAATGAAGGTAGCCCTTGGTAACAAGACACACCTTCTTAGAAAAAATCCCACTTAAGATGAAACTACCATCTAGGCATATTGACCAATATGTTCCATAACCAACTTCTCTATCGACAGATTCAATAAAAGAATTGAGGGGGGTGTTTATTTGAACAGTAGTTGAATTGTTGAACTTGATATTTTTTAATGAATTGCAAACTATTTGAAATTTTGATTTATGTTTCAGTTTTTGACACAGATTTCAAAGTGTCAAAATATATATTATTATCATATTTGATGAGCTTGATTTATGGATAAATTGTTGTTTTATAGATTTTATGGATGGAAATGTCAATTCTTATTTTTTCTGCAATTTTTTTTCTGTATTTTGGGTCTTTTTCTATTTGCCTAGTTTTGCTAAGTGTTGAACTGAGTTTTGCGGAGTCCCAAGGTGGCTGAGCTTTTTCCAAGTCCAAGTCTCACAACTTTGGTCTAGATAGTGATGCTGTCCCTATGGGGTTAGAAAGGTGGCTGAGGCAATCCTACAAATCTGACTGTTTCATTTTGCACTGTTCGAGGAGCCAATTGGCTACAAATGTTCGATGGTGGATTAGCAGGCCCTCGATTGGGTTATTCCTATCTTGGACAATAATAAATAACACAATTTACTTAGTGGTATTCACTAATAATTAATAGGCTTGTTGAGTTGCCCCTAGCTTTATAACTTGCACCTAAAGAGCAGCATCTTGGCCAACAATCATAGCGATGATGATTTGTATCTTCCAAGACTGGGGCCACAAACAAAGGTTTGTGGCCGAAATGGGATCAGAATATTGTTGAAACTTGATACCTGATTGGATGAGGAGGTTGAATAGTATAACCTTGTTGAGTTGACCCTAGTTATAAAGATTGCAAATAATCCATAACTTGAGAGTGGCAATCACTTTGGAGAGAATCATCACCAAGGGTCTTGATAACGATGATCATATTTGTTGTGGTATTAATGTACCATCAAAGGATCATGAGTATAAATCTATGATACTGGAAATCATTTCCTGCATCTTGGGGATGGCTTTTCCATACTGGAAATCTATGGGGACATAGAAACCTCGGCCTGGACATTTCTTAGGTGACCTGAAAACTGGTGAGAGGTTTACAATGATCTTAGATAATGTTGAAAAACTTTGGCAGAAGTTTCTGGTTAGTTTCTGGTCAGTTTCTGCCCTTTTATGTGTTTTTGTTTTCCCTCCTTTCAGAGTTTCTTTAGAACAACTATCTAAACTTACTTAAATAAACTCACTACTAACCTGATTGACTCATGATTAAAAATACCCTTTAGAAACAATTGATATGGAAGAAAAAAATGTTGGGTGTTGAAGAATATACACATTATAATGAGAGTGCTACAGAAGTCTGATTTGTGCACGAGAGAACTTGTAAATGGTGAGGAAAGTTTTTAGTTCAAAGTTTTGTTGAACTCGTCCATGGATCCAAATCATGATGCAAAGCTGCTATATTCGACATTTGGTAATGAAGAAACTATCCTCTAGCATGAAGTTGGAACTTGGTATTTCGTCATATCGTGTATAATGATATATGTATTGTTTAGTATCTAATTTTGATTTCAGTTTACTGAGAACTCAGTACTTTCAAGTTGTAAATATGATATTAAGACAGATGCTATATTCTTGTTTTATCTGTCATTTTATTCTTGATTTATTGAAAATCAATCAAAGTTTGTATCTAAAATCGTCATTCTATTTTATTGGTTTGATTTGTCATGGTACAGTTTTTCTAAAAATATTTTATGCTTGTCATATTTACCATGCATCATGCTTATCTTCCATCTATATCTTATAGTTCTTGTATTTTGCCTCACCTTGTACCTGCCACGTTGATTTGTAAAACTGATCAACTCAAACCCACACCTGGAATTAATAACCCAATAACATATACCTGAACCTGTATAAACCTGACTAAACCTCGTGTGAAAAATATTGAAACATTGCAATCTAGGTTAGTGAACTATAATTGTATGTGCAAGGTGCTTCGTTTTTGTAGCAATCTTTGGTAAGGTGCCAGAGCTATTTATGAAGTTCTCTTAAGCTTTAATATGTAATCATTTTAATCTCTCTTAGCGGGACTGGTCATATAGGTCAAGGGTATTTGATAAAAATGGTATTGGATTTTTTCCATTTGAGCTTGTGCATGACAATAGGAGTCTGTCACCAAAAGGACAGGGCCATGGTCTGAAGGTGTTCCCCATTCAAAGGACAAGTTTTTGCATATTCTATTGTCTATGGGGATCAGTAGTTTTGAAGTTCATATTAGCAGTGTTCAAAAGGTTTAAAAACTCCAAAATTTCTTACTTTGGAGTTTGGGAAATTGTCAGAAACGCCATAGCTTTTTTTGGGGAAATATATACCCTTGTAATTGTTCATATCATATAATACAATTCTTTTTTATTATTGTTCTCTCTCTCTCTTGCTGTATAATGTGGGAAGGTTCGAGATTGTTTTGTAAATGAAAAAGAAAGGAACATGCTTTCTTTTAGGGGACTCCTTTTGTTTTAAGGAAGCTTGCAGTGAAATTTGTTTTTCAAAATTTATCTATTGAAAGGATTTTCTATTATCAAGATATCATTATTATACAACTATTTATAATATAATGCAGGATTGCGAAGAAAAAAAAGAAAGCCTCAAGCTTACTGGTCACACATACACCTATCCTGGCAGAAGTAAACACAACTAAAATTGGTCATATATGTCTAAGAAAAAGGTTTTTTTTGGTCTTCAAAATTCTCAGTGGTCATCTTATTAGTATCTTAAAAGAAATTTGATAGAATGATTCTCACTGCCAAAAAAATAACAACTTTTTTGGAATAAATTGTGCTACTATATTGAAGTTGTTTTATTCACTGCTAAACCAGCTTATGTCTTAGTCAGCTTCATAGGGTAGTTAAGGTACTCGACTTTCCAAATGTATTTGATAGGACATGCCAGTGGTTCTTTTTGTTTCACTCATGATGAAGTTCTGCAATACTTTAGGACCATTTTTATGGTTTTCTTGTTTCTTAAATACATTGAGGTCCATTGTTTGTTGTTGGCTCTGAATTTTCAGGTTTGTAATTTCTTGTTCAAGGTCTTATCTGATGTTTTTATCTGATTTTCATTTGCTTCAATTACAATTTCAGCTGCTTTGTCTGTGTTTATCTTTGCAGGCAGTCATGGCTAGTGATTTCTCTATTGCACAATTTCGTTTTTTGGAGCGCTTGCTAGTGGTTCATGGACATTGGTGCTATAAGAGGATTGCACAGATGGTATGGATTAATGTTGAAATGAAAGAGATAATGTTAATGTCACTGGGAGTTTGTAACGAGTATATTGCCACTCATGTATTGCGTTCTTTTTGTGTTCTGGCTTATTGGCGATGATGATTTCATTTACGTGTTATTTTATTAAGAAATTGTTTAATCTAACCTTCATCATTTGACTACATGGTGCAGATCTGCTATTTCTTTTACAAAAATATAACTTTTGGGCTTACACTCTTCTACTTTGAAGCATTTACAAGTTTCTCTGGACAGCCTATATATGATGATTGGTATATGTTGCTTTTCAATGTTATTTTGACATCACTGCCAGTCATATCTTTGGGGGTTTTTGAGCAGGATGTTTCATCTGAAGTATGCTTGCAGGTACAAAAATCATATTCCATTTGGTAAAAATTCTAGAAAATTCTGAAGTATTTTATTCTGTTCACTTATCATTGCTTTTGAATTAAGCATGTATAAAACTTCTCTACTTATCTGTACACATATATTCTTGTTCATTTACTGTCAAAGATGGAGTCTCTCTCTGATTATTATTTCTCTGCGTTGTGCTGTAGTTCCCTGCTCTCTATCAGCAGGGCGCAAGGAATATATTCTTTAACTGGTACCGTGTACTTGGATGGGTGGCAAATGGGGTTTATGTGTCTCTTATTACATTCTTTTTGAATATCGGTATCTTCCAAGATCAAGCATTTCGTATTGGAGGGCAGACACCTGATATGGCAATTGTAGGAACAACCATGTTCACGTGTGTCATCTGGACCGTTAACTGCCAGCTTGCATTAGCTATCAGTCACTTTACATGGATACAACACCTTTTTATTTGGGGAAGTATTAGTGTCTGGTACATTGTGTTGTTCATATATGGAATGATGTCTCCCGTCATCTCAACAAATGCATTCCAAATCCTAACTGAAGCAGTTGGGCCTGCTCCTATGTACTGGTTCACTACAGTTTTTATCGTCCTTACTTCTCTTCTTCCGTACTTTATACATTCTGCCTTTCAGAGAACATTCAAACCCATGGATCACCATATTATTCAAGAAATTAAGTTTTTAAGGAAAGATGTCAATGATGTTAAGATGTGGTCCAGAGAGCGGGCAAAAGCCAAGCAAAAGACTAAAATTGGATTTTCAGCTAGAGTAGATGCAAAGATCCAACATTTGAAGGAAAGGTTGCATAAGAAGCGTTCAGCTTTGTCCAGCCCTGATCGAGGAAGTCCACGATTTGCATGAAGTTAGCACCAGAGTAGATGCAAAGATCTGGCATTTGAAGCAAAGGTTGCATGAAAACAGTTGGCCTTGTCCAACCTTGTTACAGAAAGCCTACACTTTGCATGAAGCTACAAATTTCGACATGTTTTTGTAGAGTTGCAGATCTATACCATAAATGTTATGTTATGGGCTTTTTTTGTCATTATTTTATTCATTTAGCAAACGGCTCAAGAATTGTGTTATTTCACAATGAATCTTTTGTACCATTACCGATGCGGCAGCAACTTGTTGGAAGGTCTGTTGTGTATTTCAAAATATTTTAATTTTGAAGTACAAAAGGCAAATTCATCAAGACCAAGGTTCAATCTACAAACTGATTATGTAATTGTAAAAGAGCTCATTGAGTGGCTTTCTTAATATTTTCAGAAATTATGAGAATTTCTGCAGTATGGTTGCCATCTTGATGACACTCGCACTTCGAAAGACTTCTTTGTATTATTGCTGCATTAGTTCTGAATTTGTATCTGACATATAGCTTGATGACATAAACTCTGGTTCCTTTTGGAGCATACCAGTCGGATAGGCAGGTTGTTGTCTTTGAAAGAACCAAAAACTCCCAAATCACAATGAGGCGTGTATAAATAGTTGGATTCCACTATAATGTCAAGCAGGGTGATTTTTCCATGCATAGCCAATTTGAGAGGAAAAGCCTTCTGCTTCCATTCTGCGTTCAGCCATGTGCTGATTTTCTAAGAAAGATGACCTCTTGATGATGCAAAGATCGAATGCAGAGAAACTATTCAGATTTTATTTGTAGTAAACATGTATAGATCCTGGATATTGACCTGCAGTAAGTGACACGAGATATCGACCTGCTAAGACAGTAAAAGGACTGTGTTGTGATATTGTTGTTATTTATGATACTGTAATTTTTTTTGGGTACTGAACTTTGATTTCTACCATGCATGCGGGGATGAATATCATTGTTAGATTTATGTGTACAAAAATCTTAGAATCAGGCTCACCAAGAAGAAATGTTTGCTTCTTGATTGTGTACAGTTGTAGATGGTTTTTTCTATCTTACTTAATAGACTTGTTAACCTGTCAACATTTATGTAATACAAAGAAAGGGCAGTGTCATATGTTTCTCCTATTTTAAAAACATTAGAAGTGCTCATCACTAGCGCATTTTGGATTAGTTGCCATCAAAATTACTATCTAAATTGCTGATAAAATAGTTTATTTTCGATTTATTTTCATTATTTTATATGCATTGAATAGCGAATTGGTTGCAATTCTGGTGGTAACTTAGGTCATTAAGTAACACCTATTAAAAGCGATCAGCACTATGACCACAAAAATGTCCATATTAGTGACCTTAGTAATGTTCATGTCATCTCTATTGCGACCCTAGAAATGTCCATAATTGTGGCAACCACTCTAATGACCACATCTGCAGCCAAATAAATGTCCAAAATTGCAATTGCAGAAACATCCCAGTTAGGTCATTAAGTGACACCCATTAAAAGTGATCAGCACTATGACTGAAAAAATGTCCATATTAGTGACCTTAGTAATGTTCATGTCATCTCTATTGCGACCCCAGAAATGTCCATAATTGTGGTAACCACTCTAATGACCACATCTGCAGCCAAATAAATGTCCAAAATTGTAATTGCAGAAACATCCCAGTTTGCAACCTTGGAAATGTCTAAAATTGATACCCTAGAAATGTCCAAATTTGTGACGGAGGAAACATCCATTTGAGACCCAAGAAGCATCCAAATTTGTGACTAAGGAAACGCCCCTACTTGAGACACAAAAAGTGTCCACAGTGATGACCATAGAGTAATGTCCTAAAATTAGGTAGCTCATGTGATCAACTTTACATTGTCAATAGCGTCCCCACTATCAATGTCATCCACAACATTTGTAAATGTTTTCAATCGTGTCTGTATGTCACATTTAACATCCTAAATAAAGTCCACAAGGTGTTGGAATTGCCTCTATTGATATCTGATATATTAATTGCAACCATGTTAATGATCAATTAAAATCACATTGTTGATCATTAAAAGGGTCTCAATCGCAACTGGATTAATGTCCACTAGGTTTATTTTTTAGGTAATTTTTTGAGTCTCAATCATGGTTGCAATTTAGTTGCAACTAGGCCCCAAAAATAAATAGAAGACAAGGACACCTCATCTTCCATATGTTCTATGCTAGTTAACAATAAAAGGTAGTTTTTTACGCGCTAACTTAACCGAGACTATTGCTTTAAAACAAAGTATATATAATTTTTTAAAATTTTGGTTGTGTAAATTTCATCACGATAAAGAAAAAAAATAAAACCAACGAAGGATCATTGATATATATATATATATATATATATATATATTGGCCTCCTTTGTTGGAAAGAATTGTGAGATATCTCTCTGTTCCAAGGGTCTTTGATAGTTCAGTGTTTTGATCACGCTGACAATAAGAAAGTTTTATAGGAGGGTCTTTGGTTCGGTGAAGTGTCGGACTATATGTAACTCTTTGGTTCCTAGAATTTGATCCAAGTTCTATGTCCAGTGCTGGGATGCTAATTTGGGTTCTTCCCAATTTTCCCTTGCATTTTTGGCATATCTCAGGCATGGAGGATATTGTGAATACTTTGGGCAATGCTATAAAAACAGATTTTGAGAGAGCTCTAGCCAAGTATGTGCATATGATCAACTTTGTGTTGAGATTAACCTCAATGAAAGTCTTTCGAACAAAATGATCCACAAATGGAAAAAAATTAGATGGACTCCGATCTTGGATTTTGAGAATACATTCTGGTGCCAGATTTGTTGTATTCCAAGACATTTACAGGGTTCATGTCTTCATGCACGAGCTCATTCTTCGTGGAAAAAAGAGGCTAAATGTAAATTAAAAAGTTGGACATTTCCACCAGTTGAAGAAGAGAAAAGGATGAAGAAAATCAACAAACACAAGATTATGAGAACGCTAATCCTATTTGTCCAGAGGTGCTACTTGGGGAACCTTGTCGTGTCTTGGAGGATAAAGTAGAAGCCAAGGATACTGGGATTTTCTTCTCGAGGATGGAAGTTGTACTTGTCTCTTCTAAGGGAATGAAGCGGTTTCATAAAAATCACACCTTTGATTCTGATAAGGAATCGATTCCCTCTTCGTTCCCCATTTCTCGATTTTTGAGTTACAGTAGACAATGTGGATCCTTCATGGGAGTGGCATGAGCTAAAAAGAGAATGACTGAAGATTGTTTTTTATAGGGTAGGAAAACCCTTGTCTGTAGAAACCCTGAATATCCTACTTGCGGGGACAAACAAAAAACAAAACAGACAAGATTTATTGCCGCGCAATTGTGCCCTCTGCATTTTGGTTGTGAAATTACTACACATTTCTTCCTGTTAAGCATTTGGGCATTTCATCACTTCAGTATTATTTATGCCGACACACTCATCTAGGACCTATCCCGCTGGGTTCCTCTCTTCGCCCCGATTCCAGTGATACCTATCATTTTTAACACAATATTTTTGTGGACCCGACCCGTCTCCGACACCCTTGTTTGGCTCCTATCCCTTTGGATCCCCCTTTTCGCCCTGATCGCAGTGGTACCTATCATTTGACACCCTTCTTCTCAGTGGTCCCACCCACCCCTCCAAACCCCTTTTGTTTCCCCTATACCATTTTCCTGCTCATTTTTCCAAATGACTACCACACGAGCCCAAGAACTCAATGCCTTGATTGTTGACACCCACCAGAACAAGGAAGACATCAAGACTATCAGTGCCAACCTTACCTCAATCAATTCATCTATTGAGATCCTCAAGGAACAATGCTCCCACCTCAAAGACCTCAAAGACCTCAAAGAACACTTCCTGGGTTGTTCCCAGAACCCTTCCTCTCCTGAAAAACTATCTTATCAGGATGACCACGACTCTTCTCATTACCAAGGTCCTCATACTATCCACTTTTCCCGAGACCTCCGCCCTCCCAGAATTGAAGTGAACAAATTTGATGGATCAGATCCTACAGGCTGGGTCACCCAAATGGAACATTATTTCTCTTTGCATGACATTACTGATGATTTAGCCAAGCTTCGTTATGGTGTCCTACATCTGGATCTGGAACGATGGCAATGGTGGCAATGGCGAAAAAAGGCATGCCAAGGGTATCTTGCTTGGACAAAGTTTGTGGAGCACTTTGACTCTGACACCCACCATTTAGGTCATTTGACCAAGTTAAAGCAGTTTGGGACAGTGGAAGACTTTATTGCCGCATTTGAGCACTTGGATATTAGAACGAAGGGCATGTCAAATGCTTTCTTTAGGGAATGATTTATCAGTGGCCTCAAAGATGAAATTCGTGCCCATGTTCTCATGGAATGCCCCCAGACTTGGTTGGAAGCTACTCAACGAGCCAAGGAAATCCAACAGATTGTATCCTCCCAGACCCGCAAACCCTCCTTTCCTCCTCGCCCTAAACCCACCAATTTTGACCCTCCTGCAACTCCCCTCAAGATCCAGAAATTAACCAAGGCTGAAATGGATGAACGTCAACTCAAGGGTCTTTGTTATAATTGTGATGACAAATATTTTCCCTGGCAAAAGTGTAAGGAACAAAAGATTTTTATGGTTGTGACTGAGGATCTTTCTGAAGAAGATGTTGTTGTTCCGCATGTGGAGGAACTACAACTGCCATCTGACCTCACTCCACCCTCTGATCCACCAGACGTTGACCCAGTGATTTCACTTAATTCCCTCACTGGCTTCTTTGCTCCCCAGACTCTCAAATTAATTGGTTACATAAAAAATAGGAAAGTAATCATCCTTGTGGACAATGGCAACACCCATAACTTTATTCATCGCCCCATTTCCCAAAAAGTCAATTGTTACATCCTTGTCGTCAATAATTTTCAAATCATGATTGCTAATGGGGGTTTCATGAAATGTGGGGGACGATGTGAAAATGTGTGACTCCAAATTGGTTAGTATCACCTGAAATCCCATATGTTTGCTATAGACAAGGGTGGTTGTGACATTGTTCTTGGTGTTGAATGGTTACGCACTCTAGGCCCCATTCTCATGGATTTTAAGGACTTAACCATGCAATTCCAACATGAGGGACAACAATATAAGTTCCAAGGCATCACAACAGGCTCCCCTGAGATCATTAGTTCCCATCGCATGGAAAAGATCCTAAAAAAATGTCATTAGGGAATTATAGCACAACTCCACTCCATTCATGCTGTTGAGACACTTTCTGTGCATCCCGACCTCCAATCTATCCTCTCCCGCCACCTTTGTTTTTACCAACCCCAAAGAACTTCCCCCTTCCCGTGGAGTCCATGACCATTCCATCCCTCTCACCCCGGGCAGTCTTCCTCCCAATGTTCGGCCTTATGATCATCGCTTTTCCCAGAAGAATGGAATTGAGAAAATTGCTCATGAATTACTAGAAGCCGATGTTATCCGTCCCAATACTAGCCCCTATTCTTACCCTGTGGTCATGGTACTCAAGAAAGAGGTACTTGGCACATGTGTCCTGATTTCTGTGCCCTCAACAAACTCACAATCAAAGACAAATTATCCATTCTTGTCATTAATGACCTCTTGGATGAACTGAGTGGTGCTCAATACTTCACTAAATTGGATCTACATTTTGGCTACCACCAGATTCGTATGAAAGAAGAAGACATTCCCAAGACTGCATTTGAAACTCATGAGGGTCATTATGAATTCTTGGTAATGCCCTTTGGATTGTGTAATGCTCCTTCCATTTTCCAAAGTCTTATGAATCATGTCTTTGGTCCTTTTCTCCATCATTTTGTCTTAGTTTTCTTTGATAATATTCTCATCTATAGTAAAACTTGGCCATCCCATCTCTCCCATGTGAATCAAATTCTACATCTACTCTCTAAGCACCAACTTTTCCTCAAACAATCTAAATGTGCCTTTGGTGCCTCAGAAGTAGAATACCTGAGTCATATTGTCGGCAATGATGGTTTCAGAGTGGATCATAAGAAAATTGAATCTATGCAAGATTGGCCTCGCCTTAAAATTCTTAAGAGCTTGCGTGGTTTTTTGGGTTTAACGAGATATTATAGGTTTTTTTTTTTCAGAATTATGGAAAGATTGCAACTCCTCTCACTTACCTCTTTAAAAAAAATGCTTTCACTTGGAATTCAACTGCAGATCATGCCTTCCAAGCCTTAAAAGATGCTATGTGCTCAACCCCTGTCCTAGCCCTACCAGACTTCGCAAAGACATTGAATCTATGCAGAGTGGATCCTAAGAAAATTGAATCTATGCAAGATTGGCCTTGCCCTAAAACTCTTAAGAGCTTGTGTGGTTTTTTGGGTTTAACGAGCTATTATAGGAAGTTTGTTCGAAATTATGGAAAGATTGCAACTCCTCTCACTTCCCTCCTTAAAAATAATGTTTTCACTTGGACTTCAGCTGCGGATCATGCCTTCCAAGCCTTAAAAGATTCTATGTACTCGACCCTTGTCCTAGCCCTACCATACTTCACAAAGACATTCGTATTGGAATGTGATGCTTCCAGGAAAGGAATTGGAGCCATCCTCACGCAATATGGCAGGCCCTTGGCCTTCACTAGCAAACAACTTTCAGAGCAACATTTGGGCCAATCCATTTATGAAAAGGAAATGTTAGCTATTCTGCATGCTGTGGATCTCTGACGTCCTTATTTATTGGGTCAATGATTCCAAATCAAAACCGATCATCAGAGTCTCAAGTATTTCCCGGAACAACGAATTTCATCCCCGACACAACAAAAATGGGTGACCGAGCTATTTGGCTATGATTATGAGATCATTTACAAGAAGGGAAAGGAAAGTGTAGTGGACGATGCTCTTTCCTAGAAATATGAAGAAGATGGGTCCCTTTTCTCCCTCTCCGTCATTGTACCAGATTGGCTTGAAGCTGTTCGTCAGGAATGGCTACAAGACCCCAAAATTTCTAGCCTGCTCCACCAATTGCAACACAATTCTTTAGTTTCTCCAGGGTACTCTTGGCACAATGAAGAGCTTCGTTACAAAGGTTGTTTGTATTTATGCAATCAATCCCAACTTAAATCCATAGTGCTTTTTGAACTTCATGCCTCTCCCACAACCGAGCATTCAGGGTTTACCAAAACCTATGAACGGGTCAAACGTTCTTTTTTCTGGGAGGGTATGAAATGGGACGTCCACACCTTTGTGGATGAATGTGAGGTCTGTCAACGCAAAAAGGGAAAAACTTTCAAAGCTCTAGGCACACTCCAACCGCTTCCAATTTCCCCTGCTATTTGGTGAGATATTTCTATGGATTTCATTATAAGCTTACCTAAATCAGGCAATAAGTCAGTCATCATGGTGGTCGTAGATCGTCTCTCCAAATATGCTCATTTTTGTGCTCTTCAACACCCATTCATACCTGCCATAGTGGCTCAAATCTTCATGGATAATATCTTCAAGCTTCATGGCATGCCTAATTCTATTGTCTTTGATAGAGTCTCCACTTTCACCAACAATTTTTGGCAATAATTTTTCAAGTTACAAGATACCCAATTGCATCTCAGCATTGCCTATCACCCCCAGACGGATGGCTAGACTGAAGTTGTCAACAAGTGTTTGGAAACATATTTGAGGTGCTTTTCATCCGAGCGGAAAAATTGATGGGCTCAATGGTTACCCCTAGTTGAATGGTGGTACACCACATCTTACCATACAACTACTCACATGACTCCTTTTGAAGCAGTCTATGGCCAAAATCCCCCATCAGTTCTCTCCTATATGCCAGGGGTCTTGAAGGTTCAAGAGGTTGACAAAAATCTCACAGTTCGCGAGAATATTCTTCGTTCCCTCAAAGAAAATTTGGTCATGGCTTAGAATCACATGAAACAACAAGCAGATCAAGGTCATTCTGAATGCCATTTTGTTGAAGGGGACCATGTATTTCTTCGACTACAGCCTTATAAGCAGATTTCACTCAAAGCTCAACACTGTCAGAAACTTGCACCCAAATTTTATGGTCCTCATACAGTGCTCAAGTGTGTGGGATTGATGGCCTATCAGTTAGCTCTACCCAATCAGTCGAAGCTCCATCTTGTTTTTCATGTTTCCTTCTTAAAGAAGGCGATTAGAACTAAGTGCCAAACTCAAACTAGTCTCCCTGAGTTGGATGAAGAAGGTTCCATATGGTTGCAACCACAAGTAGTTTTGGCCCAGAGAGAGCGTCGTCTCTATTAGCGCACCATCCAAGAAGTGTTAGTCCAATGGAAAAATACACCTCCATAAGATGCCACCTGGGAGCCGACCACCATTCTACAACAATTGCTTCATTTGAAGCCTCGATGACAATGTTGTTCTTCAAGGGGGAGGGCATGTTAGGGACCTAACCTCCCTAACCCCTCATGTAGGTAGAATAATATAATTCCATGTAATAAAGACCAATATTAATAAGGCCTAACAATAAGGAAGAATAAGTCAAATGTAAGAAGACTTAATAGAAGCTTCTGCTTCTAGAAGGATCTTCCTCTAGATTGTTCTTTTGGATATATGGATTTAGTATAAATAGACGTAGAGGGTATGAGAAATCTTGTATTGGATATTATTGTAATAGAGCTCTACTTTGCTGGAGGTTGCCCCCTCGAAGAGGCAGGTGAAAATTTCTAGCAATGATCAAAGTGATCTTAAGCATATAGGGGCTTCTGCACTGTGGAAGCCCCTATATGCTTAAATAATAAGAGTTAAGGGAGATCTAACTGGGTAGTTCATAAGGCACAATACTTGCTAAGGTTTTGCAAATGGGGTAGCAAGCTAAGTGGGCTTGATTGTGGGAAAAACTCCACAGTTAAAAGCGCTTGAGCCAGAGGCATCTTGAGATGGGTGACCACCTGGGAAGTCCTGGTTATCGGGTGCAAGCCCCAGAAGTGATGATTGATGCTATGCGATTCATTTCGTTGGTTTCAATCCCATTTCTTCATCCCTGTGAGCATCACCTGATGCAATGAGTGCTAAGTGGACT
>CBVK0100262281.1:0-24830 GCA_900067695.1 Picea abies
GCTCTTCCGATCTCACATCCAAACCTGGGTGCAACAATCTTTGTAAAATTTTCAATAAATCGTCAGTAGTATCCAGCATGTCAAAGAAAGCTTCTCACCTCTTTTTGATTCTTGGAGGGTGGAAGTCTGACGATGACCTCAATCTTAGCAGGATTGACTTTAACCCTTCAGATTAAACGTGATGTCCTAAGACCACTCCTTCAGTCAACAACATTTTACATTTTTCATGACTCAAGGATAGGTTCATTTCTTGACATATGATAAGGACTTTTTCTAAATTATCTAGGACTTCCTGGTAAGTATTTCCATATACTATAAAATTGTCCATGTATACCTCCACACAATCATGAATAAGATCAACAAATATCCCTAGTACTACTCGTTGAAATGTGGCAGGAGCATTACACAACCCAAATGGTAAGACCCTATAGGAATAGGTGCCCCAAGGACAAGTGAAGGTAGTCTTGTCCTGATCCTCAAGTGCTACGAGAATTTGATTGTACCCACTATATCCATATAAAAAGGAGAAGTATTTCTTTCCTGATAGGGTATACAAAACTTGGTCAATGAAAGGAAGAGGAAAATAATCCTTTAGAGTGGCCTTATTAAGCTCCCGAAAATCAACACAAATTATCCATTTCCCGGTTACTTTCTTTGGAACTACTACAAGCGAGGATACCCACTTACTATCGGAGATGGGATAAATAAATCCGACATTCAATAAATTGTGTATCTCCTCTTTTACTATATCCTTGAGTGTCAGTTTAATCCTTCTCTGGGGTTTCCTAACAGGTGTTACTTCCCCCTGGGTATATATGTGATGAATGCATGCGTCAGGGTGTATACCCTTCATGTCAGTGTATTTTCGGGTGAATGCCCCTAATTGTTCTTTAAGGACATTTACTAACTATGTTTGTTGGTTTGCATTTAGTCTAGAATTTATATGTAGAAATTTCCCTAGACTAATCTCATAGGGCATGGTATAATATGTGGCAGACTCATCTATCTCAAAGACAAAACATGTCGAAGACAAAATCAATGGGTCCAACTGTTCCTGAAATTATTCCCCAAACATGTACTCAAATTGGGGGAAAAGATTGTGGAAAATCAACACATGTGATAGAAGAAATAAACTTGTTTAGCACATTTTCCGTTATTTGCTCCTGAAGTGCCTAGGAGAAATCTTAAC
Organism: Picea abies; assembly: GCA_900067695.1. Classification (NCBI taxonomy): domain Eukaryota; kingdom Viridiplantae; phylum Streptophyta; class Pinopsida; order Pinales; family Pinaceae; genus Picea; species Picea abies. The sequence goes on from CBVK0100262281.1 coordinate 1,190, forward strand.
CTACTTAATAAAAAAGAATTGTTAGAATTAGCGAAAGAAGACAGAAAATTAACTTTTTCAATTTTTAGTTAGATCAACAAGAGCATAAAAATCTAAATAAAACTCAGAACAAAAATGTAGTAAGACAGTAGATCTGAAAACAAGCTTAGATATAAGCTATAGATTTATTTTTGAATAAACAAAACAACCAGATCTAAACTGTAGATGAATTTCTGAATAAGAAAAACAACCAGATCTAAACTGTAGATGAGTTTATGAGTTAGCTCTAAACAATAGATTTATTTATGAATAAGCAAAACAACTAGATCTAAACTGTAGGTGAATTTATGAGTTAGATCTAAACAGTAGATTTATTTCTGAATGAGCAAAACAACCAGATCTAAACTGTAGATGAATTTCTGAGTTAGATATGAACAGTAGATTTATTTCTGAATAAGAAAAACAACCAGATCTAAACTGTAGATGAATTTATGAGTTAGATATGAACAATAGATTTATTTCTTAATGAGAAAAACAACCAGATCTAAACTGTAGATGAATTTATGAGTTAGCAAAACAAATAGATCTGAACAATAGAGTTATTTCTGAGCAAATAAAACAAATGATCCATAGAAATACTTCTTAGCAATTAGATCTGAACCATAGAACTTATTCCTGAGTATGCTAACCAATAGATCTGAGTATAAGCAATGAAATAAAACTGAAGTAGCAACTTACCTCTTGAAGACTTACCTTTGTGTGATGAAGAAGAGAATGACACATATGAGAGATGATAGTCCACTGTTGTTATGCTCAGATAAATCTAGGAGTCATGGATCTACCTCAAAGGATTAGATCTCTATCAAGAGAATGTAGGAAAACCAAGCCACCAAGGAGAAACCTCACACAAAACAACAAAAAACCCACACTGAAAAATATGAAAGAAAAATCTTGTTCAAGCCACACATAGTAAGATATATGCAAGAAGAAAGGGTGTTGGATGTTCCAGATCAGGACCAAAGGTGGAAAGATGCCTATAATGAAGGTCTAGTAACCCAACAAGGGTGTCGCGGCCCTCAAGGTTCTAGTTCTTCTCAAGAAGGAGGGGACGACAGCCTCAAGAAGGGTTATGCTTGCTTTAGGAGAGGGTCGGTTGTATTAGACTAGCAACAAAGGAGAGGGCGACAACTTTAAACACTTGAAAAGTAATCAAATGAACCTTCAACACAACAACCCTTAGCACAGTAAAGGATACCTGGCAGCAGTAAAGAAAATACCTTCAACACAACAAAAACAAATGGACCTGTCAACAACAATCAAATGAAGGTTGATATGAACTGTCAAAGGAGGTCGCAATACACATAGAATATCTCAAAGCAATCTGCCACACTTGGGAGAGAAGAGAATGAGTGAGTGTAAAAGTGAATGGGGAAGAGTTTATATTTATATTTTTAGGCTAGGGCTAGGCTTATAAAAATATAATTAAAAATAGCATATTTAATTAATATAAATATTAATTTAATATGTTATTTTTAAACATTAATTAATATTTTTCTTATTAATCCCTAAAACAAAAATACAAACCCCAATCAAACCCAAACTCAAAAAACCAAAGGGTGGAGAACAAGAAAGGGGTTTAGGAGAGGTTTTCTTAGTGGCAACACATGTCCATATAATTCTCAAGGTGACCAATTAACTTTATCATCACTGCATAGGGTTTACATCCCACAACGTGGTCATGCTTATCTTCATAATCTCTCCTAGGTCCTGTGGACCATCCTAGGGGAGAGGAAGAGGATCACATACCAACATATCTTGGCATTACACCAAGATCTCCCTAATCAAAGATTAGGTTGCCCCAGAACATATCTGGGGTCTTATCCACCAAGGATCAAGCCATGCTTTAGGCATGGATACCCTAGAACACATCCAGGGGCCCTAGACATATCTAGGGACTTATACTACTTGGTCCCAGACCAATAACCCCATTCAACTACTGGGGGCCCTCACAAGGGCCTTTTTGCATGGTTCTAACTGCTTGGTCCAAGACCAAGAACCCTAGGAGTGCACTGGGGGCCCTAGTTCTCAACTAGGGTTTTATTCCATCCTCTAGGGAGAATGGATCTTGTAGCTGCATTAAATTCAACAAGCATCATGATTGTATTCAGATTCTAATTAATCAAAACTATTCTTAATTTTCAATAACAGGAAAAGGTAATTCAAAGATGATGATTATGTCTTCGATGTCGAATAACATCACAATGACATATGACTATTAATGACATCTCAAGAGGGATTAATTCAATGTTGAATTCTACAGAGAAATGGAAAGTGTGAATCAAGCAATCTAATGAAAGATTTTCCATCATAGAAGCAACACTGAGTATCCTGAAAATCCATGTGATCTCTAAATTTCATGCATCAATCATCAATGATTAAAAACACTCTTATACTAATTCAAGCACACTCTTATGATAACTCAAGCAAATTTACAAAATTATAAACTTATGACTAAGAATCTTAATTCAAATCCAATCTTCTAATTAAAATTGCAATTCAAATCTATAACTGAGACTTTAAAAATTAAACTGGGTTAATCCTATCATTAAAACTCAGATTTTAAACTAGAATGCTTTTACAAACATAATCCCAAAATCTATTTCTATCCTAGCATACTAAAACAAGATTAATAAACCAAATAGATCCATGAAAACATAATTGAAATGAGAATTAAATCTAGCTTAATTACAACTAATAAAACTTGCAATTATTTATCCATCAAAGCTTGCAAAATAAACTCTGTCTACACTAATCCTCTATTTTAAATACTACTCTGTTTTAATTTGCATAAACCACTTTAAAAATTTAGTGCATCATATAAGTTAGTAGAGTTAGTAGAGTTAGTATCCTGCAAGCCAATTGTTAAGTAATAAGAGACATAGCATGACAAATAACCAGCTCCTATAAGAAATCTACAAAATATGAATTAGACAATTAAATCACAACAACATGCACAGTATTTAAAACTACAAAATACATCTAGCAAAGAAAATGAAGTAAATTATAACTAAGAAAATGAAACACACAATATATCTATCTATACATTCACCTAGACCACTGGTGGGCCCCCCAGCAAGTTGTGGCTACTCTTCAACAGTGAAACACAGACTCAAATCAACACGATTATGTCATTAATTAAAAAACACAGTCTGAACACCGGTTTGCAAAATATGTCTGAATTACACAATGAAAACGTCTTCTTAAAATTATCTCCATGTGGTCTTGCCACTACTAGGGGTATTTATAGATGAATTATAGTTCGAGAGGTCGACCACTGGAAGGGTCGACCTCCTCTAAAATTGGAAATTCCATTAAATGCACTCTAATAGCTTTGGTTTCTAGAAAATCCGTGAGCCACTCAACGATTAGCATAACTGCCTAATATGAGATGTCATGAGATATGTAGTTGGAGGCCACGAGGGGAAACAAAACCCAGGTCACCGATTCTCCCATCATAGGCCACCAATGTACCAACTGCCAACTCACCTGCGCTCCAAGTGCTGGATCACGTGCCAGATGAAGTGTCAGATCGTGTACCAGATGGGGTGTTGGATGAAGTGTCGAACAAGGTATCGGATGGAGGATCAGACTACGAATTTTCCCTGTTACACACAGATCATGCATTAGATCCTTATAAACATCAAACTGAACTGAATTTATCTCAAAATCATCGTAAAACATTGATTACACATACCTGGTATAAATCCATGATGAATTGATATAAAATCCTTTGAAAACTCCTTCAAAATGGTCAATAGCATGTATAATATCGGTGCAAAAAGAATTCAACCATCGCAACAAAACAATAAAAATACGAGCCCAACATAAGGCATATTCATTGGTCTAGTATTTATTTAGTTGTAATCAATCAAAAGCTAAAGCCAGTAGGGATGCAGCAAAACATACTCTATTTCTTACTTTTACTTGCATTTCAACCATGGAAATTCGCTTGTAAGCCACTATTATCATTCTACTGCTTATTGGTTAACTTTTCTTCAGATTACTTGCTAATTTTTGTGGTTGAAACTTGCTGATGTAGAAAATATTTTCTACATCCACTTGGCTGTTACAATTATTCTCTGACAACGCTATCTAACAACCCTCTTTCACCGTCAAAGTTTGTGCTTCAGTATTGGAAATTTATCTATTATTTTAGTGTTTCATTGTCCAATAATTATTTAACAATTTTGATGGTTATTTATGCAGTAACTAATTGATTTCATTACTGATATATACATTTTTTTATTTCTGTAATTTAGGACATCATGCTTCACCTTCTTGTCCACTAGAATATTAGGCTTGTATACTTGTATTTCTCTTGTCTCAGGAAGGTATAACTATATTATGTAGGTAATCAAGCATTTGGAAACCATTTACCATCATCAAGACTTGTTCCTAAGCCATATTCCACTTTGTAGTTTGACCTTTAGGGGCATTACCTTCCATAACTCCATTTTCCATCGCATTCCCCCTAAGGTCACTCGGGGATTCCCCCCTTGTGTAGGATTTCTCCTTCACTAAAATGAGGAGAGGGTTTATCTAAGATGATAGTGGGTAGACTCTCCCATATTTCTCTCCATCTTGTGGATTGGGTCGGGCTTTTCCCAACCTACAATTTGTGCGATAATTATGTGTTCTTTGTACATGAATGCATTGGTATGCTTGTTTTATTTTACCCTATAATGGTGCACCATATAGTGGGATGCATTGATGCATTCAAGTATGAGTAACGCAAAGGTTGTATTTTTGGGAATATATTAAAAAAATTGAGGCTATAGTACTATTAAGTGCACCGTTATTATTTTCCGGTGCACTGCTATTGTAGACCCATTGGGGATGTAAGGGTTTTTAAGTGAACTATGGAAAGTTTATGGTTTTGTTTTATTAAAATTTTTATTAAATAACCAATTCTTCTCACATGATCGAGTGCATCCTTTATATGTGCACCAGTGTGCTTAGGTTATCATGGAGCATTGTTATGCATTTTATTTTTTAGATATCAATTATACCTTAAGAATGATCACCTTAAGAATTCACCCCTCAATGATACCATAACAATACCTTAAGAATGATCACCTTAAATATACCTTGATAATTTATATCGATATCAAATGTTATGCATTTTATAATCACCAAGAGGGATCAAATTTCTTACGGTATAATTTTTTATCATTTAATATAAAGGAATTAATACATGACATGGAATTAAATGATAAAACAATTTACACCTTAAGAAATTTGATCCCTCTAGGTATGATAGATCCAAGTTTAAAATGGATCTTATAAGTCATAATAATATTATGTTTGAGTGATATGCTCCACACCTATATTTAGAGTGCATTGTATATTTGTAGGGATATTATGTTATGTTTGTAGGGATATTATGCTATGTTGCGTATTGATTTCATAACAATGGCTCCACAATATCTGTTATACATAAAATCAAGCACACTAAATCATTAATTCATGTGTAAATTTAGTCATGAAGATTGGATTATGAAAGGCACTCAATAGTTATGGATGATCATCTTCAATTATGCAAGGCACTCAATAATTATGGATGATCGTCTTTGACTAGGTCTTTAGGATTCCCTTCCCTCTAATTATGATAGGCATCAACTAACCTATACTCATAGTATGTGTTTGCATCAATGTGTGTATTCCAACTCAACATATGCATTGTTACACATTTTTATGCACAAGAATTGCTCAATTGTTCTAGCAATTCACTTTTTCTTTGTACCTTATGTTTGTGCTTAATGATTCTTCTTACATTTTCTAACCAGTTGAGTATTGTTGAACCCTAAGATCATGTATTACACGAGAGAATCTAGAATTTGATATTTGTAGTACTAATTATATTGTTTGGATTTAGCACATGAAATAATAATTAAATGCAAGAAACACAACAATAGAGACAAAATAATCACTCAGATAAGACATGAGATTTACGTAGTAAAACCCTAATAATGTGTCAAGGAAACATCCATGGGGCAAGGTATCAATATCTCTAATATTTAAGATAAGCTTACAATTAGGATGACCCCCATCCCATAATACATCTCTTGGTCTTCATAGATTTATATCTATATTGGAATCATTACATAGTTACGAGAAATACCACCACTATACAAACTTCCACCAGTTTCGTAAACCAACACCACTAAATATTTACATAGGTAAATTTTAGTATTTACGATTTATTTTAATTTGTTATCACAATTTAACAATCTCCACCTTGACCACAATTTACCTGATACCTTTCCCAAACCCACTCATCACCTATTTTGCAAGCCAAGAGAATCCAAACACCATCATATCTCAACAACTTCTCTAAAAGTATCGGTTACATGAACATGTCTACACGATTTTCTCTAGTATGGATCATTCTTCCTCCATTAATAACATGTTTTACAAAAGGATTCATTGTCCCATTTTGATATGTTGGACCGTTAGTCAAATGCACAATGCTTCGACTGCAACAAAACACCTTATCATGTACTTGTCCAAACTTACCCAATAGATCCTTGCATTCTTGCAAGACATAACCTAAGGTAGGTCTCATCTTGTCCAAATCTTCTGAATCATAACCACAAACTAAATCACCTCCACGATTGTAGGTGATACTTGTGCTTCTGTGCTTCTATGATACTGAAGCACCCATTTCCATGCTCTTCACTTGGTTTTTTCATGTGTCCATTGACAACACCAATTGCATGTGAAGTACTTGAACATTCCCATTGCAATCATCAACACCCATTTTCATGCTCTTCAATTGGTTTTTCCATGTGTCTACTAACAACACCAACAGCATGTGAAATACTGACCATTTCATTGCATACATCAAAATTCCTACTAGCATATAATACATGATACATATAACCATTTTATTTTTCATTACTAGGACATAAACCTAAATAAATATTACAATGGAAAGCCAAAGGGATATTTATCATTTCACATTATTCAAACCAAATTTCTTAAGTATCTTCACCACATACTTCTATTGTGATAGCCAAAGCTTATCATCTTTCATGTCTCTGTGTATTTACATGCCCAAGATTTGTTTCACTACTCTTAAATCCTTCATTTCAAACGTCCTAACCAACTTAACCCACCTACTGATCATAGGTTATTTTAGGGGCGAAATTTCGCTCATGGGCGAAATTAAGGGGGTTCCAAATTTTTATTGGGCGATTTTTTTATATTGTAGTGGTTTTTTAAAATTTTTATTATCTGTCCCTAATTTATTTAAAAAAAAAATCATATAGAGGGTTAGCATAGGTTTTTATGAGGGAGAGAGGAAAATATATATATATCGCCCCTGAAATTTGGAGTTGCAAACTTCCATTCGCCCCATTTCCAAAAATATGGGAATTTTTGGTAGCAACTTCTCCCTCACATTGGATACAAATCAGGTTTTATGGTTTAATTCGATCCAATTTCATGGTATGGGCAGCTACACTCTTATGTTCGCCCAATTTCCAAAGAATGATGGGATTTCTTTTAGTGATTTTACCCTCCCATCTACTATAAATCACATACGATTTCTTGGTAGAAAAGACTCAAGAGCACCATTGAGCATTAGCACAGATTATTCACAGTGTTTGGAGGTTATTCGGATGAGGGTATTGGCAATACAAAGCAATAGCACAAGTTTTGAATCTTTGGCAGCATCTAGATATCCAGAGGAAATCACAGTAATCTATTCTGAGGGAATTGCACCTTCAGATTTCTTTGAGAAACTATCTATTATAGTTTTAAGTAATGGAAACTATTTTTAATAATGTTCTTTTCTAAGTTATCATCAGGGGCCTAGTAGTTGTTTTCAATACATTTGAGCTTTCATTTTCACTAAGAACTTGCACTCCTCTTTATCTTTATAATGACAATTTTATTTGTAGGCCCCTAGGTTATTGGAGTTGAGTACATGATAATTACTAATAAGTAGCGTTCTTGGTTTTTTTTAGATGGTCTAGACTCTACTTGTAATGTATTGATCTCTATTGGAGTTGAGTACATGATAATTAGTAATTAGTGGTGTTCTTGGGTTTTTTTTTATGTTCTAGAATCTACTTGTAATGTATTGGTCTCTTTTGTTTTCACTTTGTAACTACAACTTGGCGTATCCAATTCCATAAAAGAAAATGGCAGCGAGCAAGAAATGCTTCTTACTAATATATTAATGGCATGTCCATCAACAAAACTACAATGTGGCCTAAACTTACATGCTTAGCGCCATTTGATGTTTTTTACCATGCTTAACGCCATTTTATGTTTGTCGATATGTGGTCTCCTGGAGTGAGATGATTTTGTCCCTTGGGATATGGAATTCATGGACATGGTGAAGATGCTCCTATTTTGTTTTCCCCAAATTGAAACCGATCAAGGCCATATCATGTCACCTTTATTGGTGTTTTGACTACCTTCTATCATGCGGGGTTATTAGATGAGGGTTTGCAATACTTTGAGTGCATGAAAATGAATTATTGGCCCGACTTGATGGGTAGCATCTAAAGGCACATTTTGTTATAGTTTTACCACATGGCCAAGTATGGTTGCAAGGCCTTACTTCAAACAATTTATTTTCCAACTCATAGGTGTCTACAAAACTTACATTGGACCATTCTCCTACTAAGTTCTTGCAAAATGACTAACATAAATCTCTTCACTATTTTAGAACTTTATTTCTTATTAGAGTTTTATGGGGTAACCTGGATTATCATTGGTTTCTTTCATTGTGGTGTATCACACACTTGCTTGGAGTGAGTTGGCTTCAATAGGGCCTCATGGTTGTAGGTTGTTTCTTTGAGAGTATTGGGAGGATATATGCTTACATTCTTATCTCATTCATTAGCCTTGCATTTACTCTAGTCAGTGAGAGTGTTAAGTGTGTCACATTGTTGGGAATGGTAGGGGATAATTGTCTAGCTTCGTAGAGATGTTAGTTTCACTTTGTTGTTACACACTACAGTTGCACCTTGTTTTTTTCAACATGTGCTCTATATTAGTAATGCATATCTTACACCAAGGATTCACCCTCCCATTGTGTGAAAGGTGCTTGTTGCAATAGCTCTTGCCTATTTCCATGTTGTTTATTTATTCACTCATATCATATCTCACATTCTTTGTTCTAGCCATAGTCTTGTTTCATTCAATGATAACACATGTACCTAACTATGATTTCATGCATGCGTTCATTCACTTATGCTCTTAACTATGATTTAATGCATGCATTCATTCACTTATGCTCTTAACTATGATTTAATGCATGCGTTCATTCACTTATGATATTAGTGTTTTCTTGCATTTATGCTTTTGTGTTATACTCTATACAAGTACATTGCTTAACCTCATTATTTATGCTCATGTTTTTATGTTTTACCTACCAGAAATACTTACATTTGCTTTACTTTCATCATTCATGTTTTTTCATACAATGTGTGTGTCACACATGTGTTACTTATGCTTTAACATCATAAAAAGGATTCAACAAGTTCCTATCAGGCTTAACGTACTCTTCCCTTATGGGAAAAAAGCACAGAATGGCAGGAAGAGTCTGTGAAGTACCTCTTTGATGTTGAATTTTCTCTCAATGTGTTCAATATTGCAAATAGATGCCCCCACTCAAAATCCAATGTTGAATTTATGTGTTTTGGACATTTTAGTAATTTCCCCTTAGTGAGACAAATTTAAATGTGCAAACAAACATGAAATTTGTTTTGAAAAAGAATTTCCAGCATGATTAATTGCTCACATAAACACAATCTCTAACTAAAACAACATTCAATTTTGAGGGAAATCAACAAAAAAGAAATTTCATTTTTACCATTATATGTTGCAGCTTGAGTTTTTCCTGTGGACTTGGCAAGTCTGGAATCAATCTGGATAGATTCATGGTGTACTCTGCACTCATGAGTCACCAAGTCTTGGTCAGTCTAGACGAGTTTGATTGAGTCAGGGAAAACTTGACCAAGTTTTAGAAGATGACTTGAGAAACTAGAAAGTTGAGCCAACATGCCATACTCAGCTGATTTGTATAACTTATGTTATTTTGAGTACAACATGGGTTAGTTAGAAATTTATGCTTCTCTCATGATAAATGTTGAATCATATCCAAAAAACTAGAATGTTATTAATGTAAATTTACACTAACATGAACCAATGAGCTTGTTTTTCCATAGGTGGTGTCTTAGGGTTTACATAACATCATGAGGGGTAGATAAGATTTGCAATAGATTGATTTCCTAAGCCTTTTTCTCTTGTAGTTTTTTTTCTTGCTTTGTATTTGTGACCCTTTATTTTTTAATCTCACCATGCATTGTAGTGTGTGACACACATCATGGTCATTAAGTTTTTAAATAATTGGAGATGTTGAGTTGGTGGAATATTGGAGGGTGTAAATTGTATGAGGATTTCCAAAAGAGACAATATGGGTTAGTGAAAGCATGGCACTTTTATAGTCCTCACCAAGGTCCAATCCTCACAAGTAGTGGTGGATGCACTTCCTGCAAGGGGGGCATTATGTCAGGCTTGGTGGTAATATAGTGTAAGCAATGTCCCACCTTTTGATAGGTGGTGGATTCTCGCCATTGCAGTATTAAGGGAGCATTTAGAAAAAAGGGAAAAATGTAATTGGGTTAGTTGATGTCTCAACACTCCATGTTTGTTTCTTTAATGAAGTAGAAAATTCTTTCACAAGGCTAAATATTCTCTCTCTAAATCTGCCAAATCTAAAATATCTTCACACCACAAGATTTAGGGTACAAGATATTTCTGATAATTTATTTGAATTTACTGTAAAAGGTTGTGTTTTATTGCACAATTTTCTTCTCTAATGAGGGTTGTACTTGTGATTGATTTCCATTCATGATGTTTAGCAGGATTTGCAACTAATGTTTCATCTTATATTATTGAACAATATTCAATGTGAATTGTATTTGTGATCTTTTATTTTGGTGTTTTAACCTCCAATCTTAGAGCGCACTATCTGATGATTCATTTTTAACTTTTTAATATCTATGGTTCAGACAGTTGTTGTTGGTGGTAGCATGGGTGTTAATGTATTCAATCAAGGTATGATTCCACTAGCATATGCTATAAAGAAAATGAATTTGTTTGGTAAATCAAACACATATTTGGATGGGATCTACCTACTATTCACATACTTCACAAAGCCAGAGTCCATACTAGACCTTGAAAAGAAGCTCAAAATAGATGATGATGTTATTCGTTCATCAACTTTCAAGGTGAGAGAAAGGAAAAGGGAACTGAAATTCAATTTTGAATGTGAATTTTAAATCTTGTAAACTCCAGAAAAGGACAAAGGTCACAAGAACGATCCTTATTGTAGTGTATCCTATGGAGAATTAACTATTTTTGTGTTAATTGTTTGCTCAACAATATTACGTGACAATTCTTTATAAATGGGCTACTTGAAAATGTGCACGGTCTGGAAGCTAGTTCTAAGTTGCATGTGATTGAAGATGAAGAAGATGAACCTCTAAATGGTTAGGATGAGGTGACTAAGTTTGTTATTGATGATAATAATCATTCTTAGGACATTTTCCAACAAAGAGGAGGATGCACAATACTCACATCAAAATAGAGGAGAATTTCAATCATACTCATTGCAGGTATAAAATTTCAGAACACACTATGTTGGCAAATGAATCCAGGAGCTTGATTATGATGCACAAGTTAATCTTTCAAAGGTTAGGAAATTTATAATCGAATATGAGTGACCTTCCAGAAATCTCATATGAATAAAATCAATTGACAGGTTGACCCTTGGAAATTCTCAGAGCTGTACATTGAGCACTAAAGTTTTCCCAAAGATAAGTCACAACACAGACATTCCAGGCCATATTTTTCATCATTTTTTGGCCAGACTTGAAAACAATTATCAACACTATTATTTCTTTCTTAAGATACCTTAATGGTCTTGCTAGATTGATGTTTAAAAAATCACTTATCCCCATCATTTACAAGAAATTGCTAACTAATGGCGTGAACAAGCAACTTTTAACTAATACTTTCGTCTTCGATTGTTCTAACTTTTCTCAACTATAATCAAGATCTATTGTAATGAATTTGTGTTTTTGGTTTAGATTTAGTAATTGTTTAGAGCTTATACACTACATCCATCCCTCAATTGATAATTTTATTCCAAATGATGCTATTGCACCATTTCAACCTCTAGAGGTGTCCTTATCTGTGTATAGCACCCTCAAAGTCTGTTAAATGCACAAACATTTCCTTTGCAAAACTATTAATCTTGGATTGGGGTTTTTCATCCAGTATTAATAATCCTACAATATTATCCCCATATTTCTAAATGTTGGACTTTGGTTCAACAAAAATACCTACAGGTTTGGGTAAGGTTTTAATATTACTGGACAAGTTCCATAGAGCCTTCAATTTTATATTGAGATTAGATCTCTCTTCATCAGTGAATTGTTTGGCTTTTTCAAGGCCATTGTTTCATTGTTGGAAGCCATGCTAAATTGTTGTAATTTGTAGACCAGTCTTGTTGACTCACATTTATCAGTCCATATATTGAAATTAATTGGTGTTTTTTTTATTTTCAGTGATTTGATAAGTAGGTATTTGTATATTGAAATTAATTGATGTTTGCGATTTGATAAGTAGATATTAGTATATTGAAATTAATTGATTTTTTTAACAAGAAATTAATCCCCATGTGAGGACATGCTATGCTCCCCATGTTCCTGCACTATACCATGTAATTTTATAATAGTGTGCTTCCCCCACACAATATTTGTTTCTCTTTCCCTAGTCCCAAGAAGGCACTCATGTTTGATTCCTTGTGTGATCTAGAAGGGACTTTAAGTGGATTCGCCCTTCGTGACAAATGTGTTGTGTGTTGATCCTCCAAATCTTCATTATGCAATTAAGGAGTTTCGTGTTTCTATGTCTCTTTCAATAATTTTTTTAACTAGAAAATATCTTCATTAACCTTGCAACTAAACATGTACCAGACTTTCCCTACAATTCATATCTTCTAATTTCTATTTTCATAAGGTATAATGTTCCATTTGTTTGTACTACTTTACTAATCCATGGGAAGGATTATCTATAGGCCTGGTATTCTTTTTCTGTAGCCAAATTGGTCATAATATTGTTGCAAGTGTTTTCTTTCATTCATGATAGGAAAATAAACAAAAAATGCAAGGACGTTTGATGCATTTTCATTATACCACTACTAAAATAGAAATTCCTCTATTTTTTTTTAAATGATGAATGATATTTGAAATGTCATACATGTTTGGAAAGTACTACAGCTGGGTGGTTTGGTGGTCTTTAAATATTTTTTCTGCTAATTTTCAAGGTGATTACATGATTGATGAAGAATAGGCCCTTAAGCACTTTTACTAGGTTTGGAAGAGTTTGACTCTTTGAAGAACATTTTGAATTGATGACCTTTTTTCTGTAGGAAGATATGAATCCTTCACTACTTGGTTGGCTTTTAGCAAGGACAACTTAGCTAGTTACATGGAAACAATACATCAATGTTTGGTACTTTGTGAATGAGGTTTGGTGTATAGAGAATATCAATATGCATGTATGAAATAGATCAGAATTATTATTTTTAATTAAAAAACAAAGAATTCTTTATGTAATTAAAGAAACACATAAGAAGGTAGGTGTGAATATGTTAACTACACTTCTTGGTTGCATTCTACAAAGGAAAAGAAAATCGATAGTTAATATGAATGCACTCAGAAAATGGTGCATAAAAATATTAGAACTATGTAATATAAAGTATTTGATTCAAATTCCCAGGGATAAAACACATACCAACTTGGTATAAAATTTCCCACCATCTGAAGGTTGAATTATTTTTCTAGTTCAAAACCTCCAGATATCACAACCTCATCTTAGGTTAGCTTCCCATATTCAAAATTGTGATTTTATCTTTAATCCTGAGGATGAGATGAAGAGATCAAGCCAAAGACTAGCCAAAACCTCATGGGAAGGGGTAGTTGCAGAACTTGAAACCTCTTAAGCATGGTCATTCAAATAGATTGCATAGTAGACTTGTAAAGAAAGAATAATTTTGTGAATTAAATGACAAGCATCCCTGTATTCTCCAAACTTCAATCACCCTCACTCTATTTCCAAATCCATGCATAGGTGCTTGCAACTGTTTTTCATTGGCACTTCAGTCACCCTCACTCTATTTCCAAATCCATGCATAGGTGCTTGCAACTATTTTTCATTGGCACTTCAGTCAGAACTTCCATTTGTTGGAATCCCTCAAGAAGAGATGTGATGTGAATTTGAAAATAGATAACTATCATACTTGTAAGGAAACATCACATAAACCATTACAAGTCTCTATGAGACAGTGTAGTTATAATACCTATTTCAACACTAGAATCAACACCTTCGAAATAATAGTGACACATTGTGGCCTCATGCTTATGCATAAGAAGGCTAGTTTGCTATTGTTGCCTTACCTTATTGTTTGCTTCATATAGGTTGTACAAAATACAATGCATGGTGGATTTAATCATATAGGTTGTTGGCTTGCAATGGTTCTATTTAATAGTTAGATTTTCATGAGGTTTGTTTGAGTACAGAGATGAGATTTAAGAATGATTTAGGAAATTCTCTCTATTTTTGCAATCTAATTGTGTATTATTTTGCATCCTCCATTGTTACTTATGGTTTATTGTTTATTTACAGCATGAAGATCTGTCTATATTATGTGAGAGGCACACGACATCAAATTTGAGCTCATATGAAGATTTACAAACAATCAACTCCCTTGGCTTCCAAGGAGAAGCTTTACCCAATATGACTTTTGTGGCACATGTGACTGTTACAACAATAACGAAAGGTCAAACACATGGATACAGGTAACCCTCATTATAGTTCTCTTTAATGGTTTGTCTTGTGTTATAGGTAAGCTTCATTACAGTTCTTTTTAATGCTTTGGCTTATGTCTTTTTATGCTGTAAGGGATATTAATGTCTAGAAAATTACTAAATAATTTCTAGATATTTAATGAGGAGAACCATCCATTTGTTGTTGGGGACAATCATATTATTTCCACTGTTCTTCATCTTGCTTCTGCATTATTGTATTTCATAGTATCTTACAAGGAGGGAGGGATGGAGAAATAACCTCTCCCTTGTGTTACTTCAAGTTTCTACTAGTCTCCTTCATCAATTTGAAACTCCAATAGGATGGATGTATAGATGAGGAGATGCAGGCACATATGATTTAATTTTTTGTAGATGACTTGCTAGTTTTGGGTTTCCCATGGCATATTGGATTTCTAGAATTGTGTTGGCCACGCTTTATAACTTCTTGAAAAAATGTTTCAAGAAAAACCATTTGAATATTGGTCTAGATTAAGGAAAATATGCCACTTTATGAATCCCCAAAGTTCTCAAGTTTTGGATTGCTCTATCTTTTAAAATAAGTGAGGAATAGTCAGATGTCTCTAATGGATAGTTTATTACTTCATATTCAACATTTGTAACCATCTCTTTGCTAAATGTTCATTAGAACACAACAATGATAGCATCAAACTCTGCCAAGGAGGCATAATTCCCAAGTATTAAATTCAATCCCCTTGAAGCATAAAGCAGTAGGTTCTACAATCACCTATTGGTTAGTAAATGAGGATCAAAACACAATCTACTACAATTTTATTTCAAATGTGGTGCCATAGATAATGCTCAAAAAGTATTCAATAAAAGGATTTAGCAAAAAAGTGTAGTCTCATAGAATGCAATTATTGTATGAGATGTCAACGTGGGTATGTCCAAGATGTCCTACATTTGATTGAGAAAATGGTATAGGTTGAGATTTTTGTGGTGGTGGAGATAGTCCTACTTATTTGACTTACAATTTCAAATAATATTTTTTTTTCATAACACCATATTAGTAGAATATCAAAAGAGATGGTTGTTGTAGAGTATTCAATTTAGATAAAAATTGAGAAAGAAGAGTCTAAAGAAGGTTCGTATGTTAGTCTTTTGAAGCAAGCCATATATTTTTTCCATTGGCATTAGGGAAACCATTTAAAGATTAACATCAAGGAAACTGGTTTCTTGCAATTTCATAGGTTATGTAGTAGATCCACGTAAAGATATTTGTGTGGTTATTGAAGGATGTGACTTTATCAAAGCTCTAGCTTCTTCTATTTCCAGCACTTCTCACAAACTAAGTTGAACTCAAAGACTCAAGATGATTTCAAAATTATGGAAATAATGTCAAGGTTTATTTTGAGTCCAATGTAAACATTGAAAGGTATATATGTATCTTCTCTCTCAAAGGTGTGGAAAACTCCAAATTAGACATTATTCTTTTTCTAAACGATATCTTGTCTTTCACACCGTTTTCATAAATATTTTTTGTTTAGAAACTAAAGTAATTCAAACTTCCATCAAATTCATTCTCTTTTATCCCATTGTTGCAAAAATTCTCTAAATGAGTTGTGGTTCAATGTAACATGAATTTGCAATTATGGGATTCTCATTGAAAGCTCAAGCTTGTAATGATTTTCACAACATTTTTTGGTTTTGGTTTTCTTTAGATGCCTTGTTGTTTCATAACTTAAATTCTGGTGTATAAGCTACCTACTATTTTTACCATCATGCAAATGTCCATGTACAACCATGATTTTTGTTTCATAACTTAAATTCTGGTGTAAGTTACCTATTATTTTGACCATCATGCAAATTTCCATGTATGACCATGCTTACAACCATGCTTGTTTATATCTCTACGTTGTTTACTCATTGTAGATACTCCTAACAACAAATGTCATGCTTTAGGGATTTCTACCTTATACAGACTCAATGGAATTTTGTTGGGGACTTCTGGTGTTTAGTGCTCTTCTGTTGGCAGAAGTGAATGTGTTTTTTGTATGGAAACAAGTAAAGCTCATGCCTAGAAGGGAAAGTTCGAAGTGATTTTTTATTTGGAACGTTGAACACTAGAAACGATTCAATTTTGGAGGAATACCCATCATAAGATTTCAAGCTTGATTTAAATAATTTCCTATTAGTTAATTTAATTTAATTTAACGAGATATCCTTAATAAATTTCTTACATTTAGAGTGTTCTAAACTATGCAACTTTATTGTTTGGTTTAGCTCGAGTGGTTGGGAGAATTGATTGTTATCCTCCTCATCAATGTTCAATTCCCAAAATCACATGTTGATCTATCAATATTCTAGGATTTACCCAGTTTAAAAATTTTGGTATTCATCAAAAGTTAGAGGCTTCATACAATATCAGTTTCTAAAACCATGGCTTCCTAAAATGTCACTACTTAACTTAGATTATGCATTGTTTGTGGATCAGATCCTCTATCGCTTGATTGTACTAATCACAAGTTGAAGTAGTATCTCTCTTCTTGAGACATATTTGTAAAGATCATATTGGTTGCAAATAATGTTGCCTTATCCAACCATGAATATCTTGGAACTTTTCATTTCTTACATTTAAATATCATTTTCCAATGTCATCATTTATGTCTCAATTGAATTTTCGTCCTTTCTTATAATCTGAACGAGAGGGATAATTATATCATTTTTCACAAGATAATCAATGCTTTTATCCATATCTATTTTGTTCTTCAACAAATTAAGTAAATCTTGAATTGTTAATTGGGTGCTTTTTTGTTTTCCATCCTATCAAATAAATGATATGGGAACAAATTTAGATTCAACCAGCTTGGTGGGCTAGTTTGAGTGGTAGAGTATCGTGTATTGCAAGTGGGAGTTCATGGAGTCAAGTCCCTTTCCTGCCTCTATAAATATATTAGTGAAACTCACTCAATCAAATAAATGATATGGAAAACAAATTCAAATTCAACCAGGAAAAGATTTCCTTTCAAACTACACTTGTCAGCATGAACTTTGCAAATTTTGTACCTTGAAAAATTAAGCTTCATAAGAAACTACATAATATTGTATTGTTTTTCTACGTAATACAATGTTCTCATGGACAAATTTCCATGTGTAACAACTTCATATTGTTTTGCATGCTCTTAGGAACTCTTCAATGCATCAATTAGAAGAGGAATCATACTTATTCTCATATTTATTGGTTTTTTTTTTTTTAATTTCCNTTTATTGGTTTTTTTTTTTTTAATTTCCCTGCCATTATAAGGACTATGTTTTGACATTTTGGACCCCCTCCCCTCAGTATTTCCCTAAAATTTCACTTTCCCCACTTTCTAACATCTATCCATACCTCCCCAAATTTTCCCAAAAATTCAGAAACCCCCTAACCCCTTCATCTCCCTTCTTTTCTAAACTGCCCAAATCCCCTATTTTTCCCTACACTAAACTGTAATTTCCCCTCCCATTGAGTTAGGGTTTACTATGGAATTAGAGATAAATGAGAAGAAAAGGAATAAAGGAAGTTAGATCAGTAGGTATGATCCCACTTCATCACATGATATCATGTCTTCACCATTTCTCAAGAAATCATTTCAAGAGACAAATCATTTGCCACACATAGGGACAGTCTTACTTCAAAATTGGTTTCTAAAGTAAGGAAGATGAATTTGAAAAAATTGAAAGAGGTTTTTGTCAATAATAGACTAAGGAACAAAAACCTCCTTCAGTTTATACGCAGGTATTATTATTTGGGAGAAATGCCAAAAATATAGTTGCTACAAGAGAGTTGTTGTGACCTGGTCTACGATGTTCTTGACACCTCCTAAAGGAGATTCCATCCCAAGTTGGAGCCAATGTTATTGATTTCCAGCCCTATCAAACACCAGTGATCAAATGTGCTCTTACCAAGTTTTTGATATGGTCCTACTACAATTTTTTATGGTTTCAAATAGGTTTTCAATAAAACTTTAGTCACTGGTTAGTTGTCTAGGTTTATTACTACTCCTTTCAGCCTTCATGGGCAATGTACATCAGCATGGTTAGTTCATTCCTTCTTGAAAAAGTGTCATGGTCATCATGGTCATTATTCAACTCATTCTTCCATGTTGTGTCATCATCAGGTCACAGGGTCAAAATCATGAAAATGGGTCATATCACCATCAAAGTCATCTTTTGAAGGAGTAGTCATAATGAAAAATCTCCAATAAAGGTTTCTAAAGTGTGTTTTTATCTTCATCAAGATGTAAAATATGCAATAAATTTCTAAGGATGTAGTTCATTAGCATAATCAAATTAGAATGTGAAAGGACATGGTGGGGCCACTACATCACCAAAGGAGAAAAGCAATTTCCAATCTATAAAAGACCAAAAAGAGATTCTCATTTGCTAATTCCAACTTTATAAGACATCTCTCCACCAATAAAACTCATTTTCACTCTCAGACAAGTGATTCCTTACCATCAAAAGCCAAGTTTCTTCCAGCATTGCGCTTTTCACTTGCAGCGCTACGTTTTTCCCAGAGTGTGTTGTGCTTTCTCAAGGGTGCCCAAATTTCATTTTCAGAGGGTTTCATCATCAGTTTTGGATTCCAGCATGTTGAGACCCAAAATTGACATCCCCATTACCCTATTATACTCCTTATCTATACCTTTTTGACTTACCTAAGCTTGGGTGAATGACAAGAACACTACCATTAGCCAGTAATAAGGTCATAAGGTAAAGTATGGTTAATTCATGCATTTTGTGGTTTATTGAGTTAGGGAATTAAATATCTCATGTACTAATGCTTCAATTTGTCATATATAAATCTTTGACCTCTAGATATCCAGCGTTCCTGTATGAGCTCAACTATCTGGTACCTGCACACCAAGACTGCCACTGTCCGAATCCGGTACCAAACATATCCAGTACTAAAATCTCATCTGTTGCGATCCGGTACCAATGGCCAGGCACTGTCATGATCCGGTACCAATGGCCACGCACTGTACCACCTTTTGCGCACTGTCATGATCCGGTACCATCTACCTGTTATGATCTGGTACCAATATGGAAGAGCCTAATACACTAAGTTAAGATCCAAATATTGCCTAAGCCAATTGGTGGATGTGTATTTGCTTTAGCAAGGCTATGATAAGAATAGTTTGTTGATTGCCTCATTCTCATGCACTTCATGTCATGAGGATGAAGCTAAAGATGTAACCAAATGATTGAATTTAACAAACTGATTGATTTGCAAATCACTTCACCTCCTTTTGTTTCACGATTAAGACTATTAAATAGCCATGGCAAGGATGGTGGAAGTGTAGGAGAGTTAGCATATTACCAACATGTGAAACAGTGTATGATATTGGAGAACATATTATGAGTGAAGATTAATAGAATGTCATTTATCTCCATATTCTAATTATCTATGATTAAGTATGAGTTGAATTGTTAACGAAAGTTTGATTTTATGTTTTGAAATGGGAGTGAGAGTAATGTGTGTGTTGAAGACAAGCCTCCTGTAGACTTCAGTAGCTTACCTGTTGAAGCGGCAAGGGCCCACCGCCCAACAAAGGTCAGCATCTTCATAGATTAGCATTAGCATTTGTTTTCAAGTAGTGTAAACATTAAATCAGCTGAAGCTTTAACTCTGTTAGATGATAGCAGTACAACTTAGACTAGGATTTCCATTATATAATTGTTTAGAGATCTTTACTTTCTCTATTTTTGTTTATGCTCTATTTTTATGAATTTGTTTTTTAGACATGAATGTTGGTAGCAATGGTCAGAAATATTTGAAGGAGAACTAGTGAAGTCCACAACAACACATTGTGAACCACAACATACTCAGTATATTGACTATTGAACTACCCATGCTATGTCTTGATGATTGATGTGTGATTTCCCTTTCAGAAGTGTGGATTGCATAATTAGTTTTCTCAGTCAGATAACACAGTTGATCTGTCAAACCAACTCCATATCATACTTTCATGTGCCATAATGGAGTAGATAGCCTCTCTGTGAAAGACAACCAAAGTGCATTGCAGTTTGTTATTTTGATTTGTTTCCAACATGCATAATCTAGTTTAATTCTATACTCGTGACATAAGAAATTACCTTTCTTATTGGTGTCTTGTAATTCTGTTGATTACGAATCCCGGATTGATAATTAATGAGTGCATTATACTAAACATATAAGCAGCACAACATTTTGGCGTCGTTGTCGGGGAGTTGCAAACGGTAGGAAGTGATTTTTAGCTTAGATTATTTGTATAAATTTTTTCAGGCTGCTTGAGGGAGGAGGATAAAACGTTTAAGACATGAGTGAAGAGCCATGCGGCCACTAGAGTGGGGTTCTCTGAAGACAGGTTTCCTTCTTACCTTCTAGGTAGAATTAGGATTTCAATTTAGTTAAAGAATCAAATTTCCATTTTATGCATATATATAGAGATAACAAGGGTAGATTTGTAAGCTCCAAAGATTCAAAAACAACACCCCCCCACTAATCCAACTGACACTGGTGTAGGAAAAATTCCACCAACAAAAAATTCAAGGGGAGCCAGCGACGCTCTAGAAGGAGAACCTAAAACGGAAGAATCTGTATTGGGACAGGAAAAATGTGAGTCTCCTGAACATTTAGGAGACATAGAAAATCTAGTATCTGAACCATCCATCAGCAGAATGGCAGAAGAAGAAGGAAATGCAATCACATAGAATGAGACTTTTGGGTTTCCAATCTTGGATATTTCCATAAACATCAGCATGAAGAATATCCCACTATCATCGTTACCCACTTTCATAGGTATGTCAACTGAAGATCGAAATTTATTTTTATTCGAATTTGACATATTATGTAGAAGCTATAACTACTCAGACGATGTCCAAAAACTTAATCTTTTTCCTGCTACAATGAAAGATTCAGCCTTAAGATGGTTCATGAGCTTAGGAGAAAATACAATCCTTTCTTGGGATCAAATGAAAGACACATTTTTGTGAAAATACCAAGACTATTGTAAGGATAATGTTAAAAATGACATTTTTAAAATGCAGCAAACAAAAGATGAAATCCCTAAAGACTACTTAGAAAGGTTCTTATACAACTATCAAAAGTCAAAACTATTCACCACAGACCCAGCTGTAGTAAGAACTGTATTCTTGAAAGGTCTTAGATATGATTGCATAGAAGTTTTAAACTTGTTGAGTTCAGGAGATGTACACCAAAAACCTTTTTCAAAAATTGTAGATTACTGTAGGAGATACTCAAGAGGACAAGCTAAAACAGGCAAAGGACCAAGAGATCATTTTAGCAGAAATACAAAACAAAGCTCAGGGACTGTCACCAGAACCGAGTTAGGAAAATTATTAGAGAACTTTAAAACAGACATCTTGAGCACAATAAGTAACCAGTTAGATTCTCTGAAACTGAAAAAGAAACAACAACAAGAAGTTGCTTTATCAATATTTTGTCATAGATGCCAAAAGAATCACAACAACGAGAAAGAATGCCCATTAAATGTCATAGAAATCGGGGTTTATGTACACTAGAACACCCCACATCTGTGTGTCCAACCTTGCTTAAACTACAAGCCATGTATAGGGGAGGAGGAGTCTCACAAGAACAACCATACCCTTCTAGAAGACCTTGGAGATCCCAAAATCCCAATACATTTTATGATCCTAATACACAATATCAACAACAACAATGGGGTCCTTCCCTAGTGACCTATCCACAATGGACACCTCAGCAAACTCAACCTTGGCAACAAGGTTGGAGGGGACCTATGTATGGAAATCCCTCTTACCCTACATATCCACAGTACCCTACAAACATTTCTCAATTACTACCTGTATTCAACCCACCACAGATGGAAGCCTTACTCCCACCTCCCATACAACAACAATTTACAACCCCCTTGAACCCTAATCAGCAGCAGCAAGTATCTATAAATGCCAATCAACAACCATAAAACCAAGCTGCCCACAATCCTCCAAGACCAACAACAATCCCTGCCCAGCCAATCCCTAACCCCAATAATTGACCCACCCAACCTGTGAAGAATACAGAAGTTCAAACCTTCCCCACCTATGAAATTCAACTACGATCGGGGAAAGCTGTAAACGAATCAGATACTGCAGTAATAATTCAGGAAGAAAATGATAATCATTATGAGGAAGAAAACACTCAAACCACCCCTACAGAAGAAGAAGCCTCTCCTCCTATTCCAATCACTTCTCAGTCTGTATGAGTACCCCAAAAAATTAATCTCCCACATTACCCCGAAAGACTAATAGTGAAGAAACCTAACCCACCCTTGCACAGAGATATAGAAGATGAATTGCAAAATGTGTGCATAAAAATACCTCTGCTGCAAGCCATTAAGGATATCCCTATATACACCAAAATCATAAGGGATCTTTGCATTAAAAAACCAAGATGGAAGAAGAAGGAACCTCCCCTTGTTCAGGTAGTGGGACAATTATCTGAATTTATTTCTGAAATGCCATACAAATATAATGACCCTGGAAATCCAGTAGTCACTGTCGAAATTAATGGCATTTCTCTACCAAACACACTCATTGATTTGGGTGAAGCTATTAATGTAATTCCTTTTGACACTATGCAAAATCTCCAAATAAACCAGTTAAGACCAACCCAAACCATGATTGAGTTGGCAGATAAGCCAGTCATTAGCCCTGCAGGAAGTCTAGATGATGTCACAGTCACTCTAGCT
>CBVK0100262284.1:0-17742 GCA_900067695.1 Picea abies
AAAAAAAAAAAAAAAGAGGGACACAATTCTTACCTATGATTGCTCAAAGAACCATAATCCGCTTCAAAGACTAGAAGTTGCCTTTACCCAATATTTCAACATGATTTAAAGGAAAAAATATATTATCCTATAAGTAACTATCTAACCCTAACCAGACTTCAATAGTATTCATTGGATTATCTTACTAAAGAGTAACATATGAGTATATGAACACTCTCTACCATGGGCACACTATCAAAACTTTTATGGAAGAGGATGTACCAGTACCCTAAGAAAACTTTAGGTCATTCTCTTATGGACAACCTCAGACAAAATTATACATCTAGATCACTCTAAAGAAATAATGTGCATAAAAGTTGTTTTTCCTTTAGACAAATCTTTAAAAGACATCCAAAAGAAGAGTATATGCCTTCCAACCCAATACCATCCCAGCCTGTAAAAAGGTTTTCAGATGAGCCTCCCCTGTCACCGTCCAAATCACTCTTTAATAAAAACCAAAATAGGTGACTATGGACAAGAAGCCTATGATGGAAAAAGGGTTTAAGAGACTAACCCACCATGATACTGAATAGGTCTGCTGGCAGTTGGTACCGGTCTATGGTATGACTAGGCAAACCCATCAGTGTACTGAACATGCCTGTTTGTAATGGGGCATTCTACCTGGGGAAGGCACCTCTCAGTAATTATCACAACAACCCCACTGGAGTACTAAACAAGCTTGCTAGTAGTGGGTTATGGTTGAAAAATGTCTCATATATACTTGTCTGAATGAAAAATTCACTTTTTTTCATCTAAAACAAAAAGAGTAAAGGTCATTATTGTCTTTCATGAAATACAAACTCCAAATAAATCAGCGACATAATTACTCCAAGCAAATGTCCATTTGAGAATCACCCTAAGTCAACTTACCAGTCTGACATCTAAAGCCTACACTATCTAAGAAGGAAACTTCTTAACTAACTAGGGAGTCTAATCTACTTATACTGTGAAATTTATCTATAACATCCAATGATAGTAAATCTCTGAAGCAAGTTAGGTGGGATCTATTCTTCTAGAAAACATATAAATATTCCCTGTTTCACTATTGAATGCTACCTTTGTCAATAATCCATCAAAAGAAGGGCAATTTCACTTTTTAGGTATTAGATCATATGCTAAGTGATAAATGTACTTCTGGAATTTGATTGGTTTATTTTTTTTTCTCTTATCATCTTTTCTCCATAATGATATAAAATGTTGAATCTTCTTGCATATAGATATACAACATCTTCGGCATGGGGGAAGTTCAAAGAACCCCTTCAGAACTCTTTTTTAGACTCACATGATCACCCTGCAGAACTAAATACAAAAGAAGATAAGCACAGAATAATAGAAGTACAGGATATTCCCGTACCAAGTTTTCAAGAAGCTTCAGTCTAAAAGGATGAATTCTGACAATTTACAAGCAGTCACACATGCTATGGGTATTGATCATACAAAGGTAAAAGCAAAGGGAACATGGTATTTATTTTCCTATTCTCATAAAACTACAATAAGTATGAAAATATATACCAGATCTTATGACCTAGTATTAAAACCATGCGCCTATCCCTCATACCCATACGCCTAAACCTAATCAATCCTCTCATAGATCATGAACATGGTTAAGGGAAAAAATCATATCAAAAGATGAAACATGTATAGTAATGATAAACCACGAATATATTTCATCCTTAAGCAATTCACGAACCTATATTATATCATGAACCATGATCTAACATCAAATTCACCACACGAATATCCAATCACCTATCCCAAAATGATGCCTTGAACACCCAACGTCTTGTCCTCATCATCATAGTAACCGGTAGAAATGAAATGGCTTATCTGGTGGCGAAGCCATCCAGATAAGCCTCACCTGGTCATAAATTTTCTTTACGGTATCCTTACTTAAAATTACCATTCGCATTATCAACAACATGACCATATTCCCCCTTGTCATGAGATTTCTCCAGTCCCGAGCCTACTTATTTCTGGTACCAAACCCTTACCTTATCAATTGACCAAACCCTTATGCTACAGCCCGATCCTTTTCTCACAACTTATAACGATGGTCGTTAATCGACATGAACTGGTCTTCCAAATTTATAGGGAAACGGAGGAGTTCCAATTATGTCAAGAAAAATATGCTAGATCCGGATGGATGTCGTTTCTTGAAAAATTTACAAGATGGCACGAGAAGATATCTCATGAATTTATTCAGAATTATGATGGAGAGATTGCACATATAGGCAATCTACAACTGACAATTAATGAAGAAACCTTAAGGGAGGTCACGGGACTACCTAGCAGAGGAGCCAAATACTTCAAAGGTGTAAGAATCAACAAAGAAATGTGCCAACGATTCTTGAAAGAAGATCATCAACACCATGACTAGAAAAAGGGGATCCCTAGGAACTACATCAAGGAAGAGTATCATCCAATGATTACTAGTCTTCAATGGTTTGTCACTTGTGAAGGATGGTATGTTGTGACCTTCATATATCATCTTAGGATTCTATTACATTTTGAAGGAGGCCCTAAAATCAATTTCCCATATTTTCAATGGATGAATTTGAACAAAATGGTAAGAGGTGTTAAATCCATCTCCAAAATAGAGAAGACTAGCATTTACCATCAAGGTCTCATTAAAATGCTAGTTTTACATGAACTTAGGAAACAGAGGATTAGTTGGAAAACTCTTATCACTCAACACCTTCCCACAGAAAACAAATCTGTGGAGGAAACCCGGCATGTTCCAATGAAAAATAAGGAGCCTCAAAAGAAAGAGGGAAAGAAGGATAAGACAACTCCACCATCATCTAGGGCAGTGAGCCAACATGAAAAAGCAGGGTCCTCTTCCACAGTCAATAAAACTTTTAAAAGCTTTGAATCAAAAGGTAAAAACAAATTAGTAGAGGAGACTTCAACAGTGGCAGTTGAGAAAGAGGGCCATCAGACAAAAATGATGAAGAAAGGGAAGCATAGCTCAGAAACTAAAAGTAAACAGTCTGTGGCACAACCCCCTGTCACCATTTCACAATTAGAAAAGAAGAAAAAGAAGCCCGTGAGCATCCCTGATCCAATTCCTCCTTGTAAATGAACCACAAGGAGCATGGAAAAGAAGGGAAATACAATAGTCAGTCCTCATACACAAGAAGATCCAATCAATCTTACCTCCCCTTCTGAGGATTTATCAATCCAAGAGGACATCCCTAGTTTGACAGAGGAACAAGCCACTATTACTTTATGTGGGATGAGGGAGGAAGTTGAGGAAAGGGAATGCATCTAGCCAGTAATGATGGAGCCAACAAAGAGCTTAACAAAAGAACAAATGAAGAAAAATATTGGGGAATTACAAAAACAAAATCAGGAACTCAAACAAGAAGTAAAGGAATACCAACTCTTGGACAGGTATATCAAAAAGGAAAATGAGCAATTGAAAGAAACCAGCCAACAACTTCAAGATGACCATCAAAAGACTTCTAACAAGCTCAAGAAGGTATTACAACTCCTACAATACGTTAGGGTCATCAAAAGGGAGCTGAAAGAAGAGGCTTCAACCATCAATATCATTTATCCACCAAAGTAAAGAACACAGTCTCAAGTTTTGAAAATTTTGGGTTTGTTTTTAGTCGTATGAGGACATGCAATGATTTTGGCATGGGGGAATGTTGAGACCCAAAATTGACATCCCCATTACCCTATTATACTCCTTATCTATACCTTTTTGGCTTACCTAAGCTTGGGTGAATGACAAGAATGCTACCATTAGCCAGTAATAAGGTCATAAGGTAAAGTATGGTTAATTCATGCATTTTGTGGTTTATTGAGTTAGGGAATTAAATATTTCATGTACTAATGCTTCAATTTGTCATATATAAATCATTGACCTCTAGATATCCAGCATTCCTGTACCATCTCAGCTATTTGGTACCTGCGCACCAAGACTACCACTGTCCAAATGCGATACCAAACGCATCTGGTACTAAAATCTCTTCTGTTGCGATCCGATACCAACGGCCACGCACTGTCATGATCTGGTACCAACGACCACGCACTGTCATTATCCGGTACCACCTTTTGTGCACTGTCATGATCCGGTACCATCTACCTGTTACGATCTAGTACCAATATGGATGAGCCTAATACACTAAGTTAAGATCCAGATCTCGCCTAAGCCAATTGGTGGATGTCTATTTTCTTTAGCAACGCTATGATAAGAACAGTTTGTTGATTGCCTCATCGTCATGCACTTCGTGTCATGAGGATGAAGCTAAAGATGTAACTGAATGATTAAATTTAAAAAACTGATTGATTTGCAAATCACTTCACCTCCTTGTGTTTCATGATTAAGACTATTAAATAGTTGTGGGAAGGATGGTGGAAGTGTAGGAGAGTTAGCATGTTACCAACATGTGAAACAGTGTATGATATTGCAGAACATATTCTGAGTGAAGATTAATAGAATGTCATTTATCTCCATATTCTGATTATCTATGATTGAGTATGAGTTGAGTTGTTAATGAACGTTTGATTTTATGCTTTGAAATGTGAGTGAGAGTAATGTGTGTGTTGAAGACAAGCCTCCTGTAGATTTCAATAGCTGACCTGTTGAAGCGGCAAGGGCCCACCACCCAACAAAGGTCAGCATCTTCATAGATTAGCATTAGAATTTTTTTCAAGTAGTGTAAACATTAAATCAGCTGAAGCTTTAACTCTGTTAGATGATAGCAGTACAACTTAGACTAGGATTTCCATTGTATAATTGTTTAGAGATCTTTACTTGCTCTGTTTTTGTTTATGCTCTGTTTTTATGAATTTGGTTTTTAGACATGAGTGTTGGTAGCAGTGGTCAAACATATTTGAAGAAGAACTAGTGAGGTCCACAACATCACATTGTGAACACAACATACTCAGTATATTGACTATTGAACTACCCATGCTATGTCTTGATGATTGATGTGTGATTTCCCTTTCAGAAGTGTGGATTGCATAATTAGTTTTCTGGGTCAGATAGCAGAGTTCATCTGTCAAACCAAATCCATCTCATACTTGCATGTGCCATAATGGAGTGGATAGCCTCTCTGTGAAAGACAACCAAAGTGCATTGCAGTTTGCTATTTTGATTTGTTTACAACATGCATAATCTAGTTTAATTCTATACTCGTGACATTAGAAATTACCTTTCTTACTGGTGTCTTGTAACTCTATTGACTACAAATCCCATATTGATAATTAATGAGTGCATTATACTAAACATATAAGTAGCACAACATTTTGGCGTCGTTTCTAGGGAGTTGCAAAAGGTAGGAAGTGATTTTTAGCTTAGATTATTTGTATAAATTTTTTAAGGCTGCTTCAGGGAGGAGGATAAAACGTTTAAGACGTGAGTGAAGAGCCACGCGGCCACTAGAGTGGGGTTCTTCGAAGCCAAGTTTTCTTCTTACCTTCTAGATAGAATTAGGATTTCAATTCAGTTAAAGAATCAAATTTCCATTTTATGCATAGATATAGAGATAACAAGGGTAGATTTGTAAGCTCCAAAGATTCAAAAACAACCACCCCCCCCACTAATCCAACTGACACTATTGCAGGAAAAATTTCACCAACAAAAAATTCAAGGGGAGCCAGCGAGGCTCCAGGAGGAGAATCTAAAACGGAAGAATCAGTATTGGGACAGCCAGAACGTGAGTTTGTTGAACATTTAGGAGACACAGAAAATCCAGTATCTAAACCATCCATTAGTTGAATGGCAAAAGAAGAAGGAAATGCAACCACAGAGACTGAGACTTTTGGGTTTCCAATCTTGGATATTTCCAGAAACAACAGCATGAAGAATATCCCACTATCATCGTTACCCACATTCAGAGGTATGTCAACTGAAGATCCAGATTTATTTTTATTCGAATTTGACATATTATGTAGAATCTATAACTACTCAGACGATGCCCAAAAACTTAATCTTTTTCCTGCTACAATGAAAGATTCAGCATTAAGATGGTTCATGAGATTAGGAGAAAATACAATCCTTTCTTGGGATCAAATGAAAGACACATTTTTACGAAAATACAAAGACTATTGTAAGGATAATCTTAAAAATGACATTTTTAAAATGCAGCAAACAGAAGATGAAAGCCCTAAAGACTACTTAGAAAGGTTCTTATACAACTATCAAAAGTCAAAACTATTCACCACAGACCTAGTTGTAGTAAGAACTGTATTCTTGAAAGGTCTCAGAGATGATTGCATAGAAGTTTTAAACTTGTTGAGTTCAGGAGATGTACACCAAAAACCTTTTTCAGAAATTGCAGATTACTGTAGGAGATACTCAATAGGACAAGCTAAAACAGGGAAAGGACCAAGCGATTCTTTTAGCAGAAATACAAAACAAAGGTCAGGGACTGTCACCAGAACTGAATTAGGAAACTTATTGGAGAACTTTAAAACAGTGAGCATAATAAGTAACCAGTTAGATACTTTGAAACTAAAAAAGAAACAATAAGAAGAAGTTGTTTTAGCAATATTTTGTCATAGATGCCAAAAGACCAAGCGATCCTTTTAGCAGAAATACAAAACAAAGGTCAGGGACTGTCACCAGAACTGAATTAGGAAACTTATTGGAGAACTTTAAAACAGTGAGCACAATAAGTAACCAGTTAGATACTTTGAAACTAAAAAAGAAACAATAAGAAGAAGTTGTTTTAGCAATATTTTGTCATAGATGCCAAAAGAAGCACAACAACGAGAAAGAATGCCCATTAAATGTCATAGAAATCTGTGGTTTTTGTACACTAGAACAACCCATATCTGAGTGTCCAAACTTGCTTGAACTACAAGGAATGTATAGGGGAGGAGGAGTCTCACAAGAACAACCATACCCTTCTAAAAGACCTTGGAGAGCCCAAAATCCCAATATATTTTATGATCCTAATACACAATATCAACAACAACAATGGGGTCCTTCCCCAGTGACCTATCCATAATGGACACCTTAGCAAACTCAACCTTGGCAACAAGGTTGGAGGGGACCTATGTATGGAAATCCCTCTTACCCTACATATCCACAGTACCCTGCAAACATTTCTCAATTACCACCTGGATTCAACCCACCACAGATGCAAGCCTTACTCCCACCTCCCATACAACAACAATTTACAACCCCCTTGAACCCTAATTAACAGCAACAAGTATCTATAAATGCCAATAAAAAACCACAAAACCAAGCTTCCCACAATCCTCCAAGACCAACAACAATCCCTTCCCAACCAATCCCTAACCCCAATAATCGACCCACCCACCCTGTGCATAATAGAAAAGTTCAAAACTTCCCCACCTATGAAATTCAACTACGATCGAGGAAAGTTGTAAACGAATCAGATACTGCAGTAATAATTCGGGAGGAAAATGATAATCATTCTGAGGAAGAAAACACTCAACCACCCCTATAGAATAAGAAGCCTTTCCTCCTATTCCAATCACTTCTCAGTCTATATGAGTACCCCAACAAATTAATCTCCCACCTTACCCCGAAAGACTATTAGTGAAGAAACCTGACCCACCCTTGCACAGAGATATAGAAGATGAATTACGAAATGTGTGCATAAAAATACCTCTGCTGCAAGCCATTAAGGATATCCCTATATACGCCAAAATCATAAGGGATATTTGCATTAAAAAACCAGGAAGGAAGAGGAAGGAACCTCCCCTTGTTCAGGTAGTGGGACAATTATCTGAATTTATTTCTGAAATGCCATACAAATATAATGACCTTGGAAATCCAGTAGTCACTGTAGAAATTAATGGCATCTCTCTGCCAAACACACTCATTGTTTTGGGTGCAGCTATTAATGCAATTCCTTTTGACACTATGCAAAAGCTCCAAATAAACCAGTTAAGACCAACCCAAACCATGATCAAGTTGGCAGATAAGTCAGTCATTAGCCCTGCAGGAAGTCTAGATGATGTCACAGTCACTCTAGCTTCTTGGGAATATCCAGTAGACTTTTTAGTCATCTATTCTAAATCATCCTCCAAAACAGGACACCCTATGGTTCTTGGCCGCCCTTGGCTGGCCACAGCAGATGATTTTATCAGTTGTCGGTCTGGTGAG
Source organism: Picea abies (assembly GCA_900067695.1). Taxonomy (NCBI): domain Eukaryota; kingdom Viridiplantae; phylum Streptophyta; class Pinopsida; order Pinales; family Pinaceae; genus Picea; species Picea abies. Next base: position 8,132 of record CBVK0100262284.1, read on the forward strand.
ATGACTATATCTAATGCCACACATAGCCAAAAACTTGTTCTCTTCCCTCCTACCCAACCGACACAGGAAATACCTATTTGGTTAGAAAACCCTTATGGAGAGGAAGATTGCATCAGACCCCTGCTAACACTTGAACAAGTAAGAGGAATGTAAGAACAATCGGATGAACAAGTCTTAAGTTTATTTTTGGCTGACACAAATTGCATTGAATACCCGAGGTCTTTTGTAGAATTGTCACATACTTTTAGTTCTGAATTTCAACAAACTTGGCACCCTGATATCACTCAATTATATACTTTATCACCAGCTTCCTCAGAGAAGGAAGAAACTATTGAACTTGTTGAGATTAGCCCAGGAAAATCTTTGTATATCAACTCTAGTTTGGAACCAAGACAAAAGACACAAGTAATTGAAATGCTCCAAAGACAATTTGATGCCTTTGCATGGGATTATGCAGACATGAAAGGCATTCACCCTGACACATGCACACATCATATCTACACTAATGACCAAATCAGACCAGTTAGACAGCCTCAGCAAAGGATGAATCCAACCCTTAAAGATATTGTAAAAGAGGAATTGCAAAAACTCCTTCAAGCCAATCTCATATACCCCATTTCAAATAGTCAATGGGTATCTCCACTTGTCATAGTTCCCAAGAAAAATGGTAAGTGGAGGATATGTGTAGACTTCCAGAAGTTGAACAAAGCCACCCATAGGGATTATTTTCCCTTACCATTTATTGATCAGGTGTTGGATACCTTGTCCGAAAAAAAGTATTTTTCATTCCTGGATGGGTTTAGTGGTTATAACCAAATACAAATAGCACCTAAAGACCAGGAGAAGACCACTTTCACTTGCACTTGAGGCACCTATTCTTATAGGGTGCTCCCTTTTGGAATTTGCAATGCCCCAACCACTTTTCAAAGGGTTGTCCTAGCCATTTTCTCTGACTTGACCAATGATTACATGGAAGTCTACATGGATGACTTTACAGCCCATGGACAAGACTTCCAAGAAGCATTGACCAATCTAGAGAAAGTATTGATTAGGTGTAAGAAAAATAATCTTTCCTTAAGTAATGAAAAGTAAAAAATGATGCTCACTGAAGGTATTGTTTTGGGACATCACATTTTTGGTTCTAGAATGAGAGTTGATCCGACAAAGATTTATATTATCACACAAATCAAAATACCTTCCTCAGAAAAGGAAGTTCACATCTTTTTAGGACATGCTGGCTACTATAGAAGATTCATTCCGAATTTTACAAACCTAGCTACCCCTTTATTCAAGTTATTATCTAAAGAAGCCGAATTTAAGTGGGATGATGAATGCCAAATATATTTTGAAATTCTAAAACAAAAATTGTAAACTACCCCTATATTAAGAGGACCAAATTGGTCCCTTCCTTTTCATATTTGTACCGATTCCTCAGACACAGCCCTTGGGGCAGTTCTTGGACAAAGAGAAAATCAAATGCCCTATGTTATTTACTTTGTCAGTAAAAATCTGTCTCCAGCTGAAGTTAATTATACGGTCAAAGAAAAAGAATTGCTAGTTGTAGTCCATGCTATCAATAAATTTAGACACTATATTACAGGATATCAAGCTTTTGTACACATTGATCATCCAACCATCAAATTCTTAATGAATGAACCAGTAACAAATCCTAGAGTTACAAGATGGCTCTTACTATTACAAGAGTTTAATATCAACATTATTGATAGACCTGGTAAGGATAATCTTGTGGCCGATTTCTTATTTAGAACGACTCATCTAGGAGATAATGCACCAGTAGAAGATAACTTTCCTGATGAAATTTTTTTTTCTATTTATACATTTACTCCTTGGTATGTAGATGTAGCTAACTATCTTGTGACAGGGAAGATGCCTCAGAAATTGTCTCCTAGAGAAAAACAGAAAGTAATTCAGCTAAGTGCAAACTACATGTGGCACGATGATTGCCTCTACAAAATAGGACCAGATTTGGTGATCAGGATATGTGTAAGGGAATATGAAATTCATGATATTCTACAAGCTTGACATGATGGTCCTTGTGGAGGAAACTTCACAGACAAGAGGACCGCTTACAAAGTTCTGCAATCTGGTTACTACTGGCATCATATTTTCAAAGTTGCTAGAACCTATGTATCCAATTGTGATGAATGCCAACAAATGGGTAAGCCTATTGCACGAGACCAAATGCCACTTCAATCCCAAGTAGTTATTGAGCCTTTTAAGAATTGGGAATTAGATTTTGTAGGGCCCATTAACCCTGCATCTAAAAAGAAAAAGTATATACTTGTATGCACTGACTATGTGACTAAATGGGTTGAAGCAAAAGCTTTACCAGCTGCAAGTGAACAATCAGTGGTAGATTTCCTTTTTAATGACATATTTACTAGATTTGGTGTACCTCGAGAAATTGTGACTGATCAGGGAACTCAATTTACCTCTCATCTAGTCAAAGCTATTACAGAATAGTACCAAATCAAACACAGGAAATCTACACCCTACCATCCACAGGCAAATGGTACCATCCACAGGCAAATGGACAAGTAGAATCTACCAACAAAGTTATTGAGTCCATTCTTACCAAAATAGTACAACTACACCACAAGAATTGGGTTGACAAATTATTAGAATCCTTATGGGATTATAGTATCACCTGGAGGAATATGACAGGACATACACCCTACAAGTTGGTGTATGGGAAGTAGGTGCTTCTTCCCATAGAACTCCATATCAAAACCTTCAGGATTTCATTACAAGTTGGCATGAACTTGGATGAAGCCTAGCAACAAAGAATCTTGCAACTTAATGAGTTGGACGAAATCATGCAGGAAGCACTTCAAAGAACCACCCTCATTCAAGAGAAGAGAACAAAATGGCATGACAAGTATCTCAAAAAGAAAAAATTTCAACAAGGAGATTAGGCCCTGTTGTATGACAATAGATTCAAGAACTTCAAAGGTAAGTTAACTACTAGTTGGATGGGACCTTACAAAATTGACACTGTCTATGATAATGTTTCAATCAGGATAAAGACAATTGATGAACAACAAACACCACTACTTGTGAATGGTCACCAGTTGAGAGATTATAACAAACCCCTATCAAAAGAGGAATTCATGACTTGTATACTACATAATTCAGATATGCAGGTGACCAGTAAGGAAGGAGACCCTCCTACTGATCCACATTGATTGATTGGTTTATTAGAAACTTTTGTACATAGGCGTGGATCGAGTTTTGTTAATAAGCTGAAGGTAACAAGAGATTCTTACCTCCTTTTGTTTTACTTTCGCAATTGTTTTTTTTTTTTTCTTGTAAGTAAATTTATATAATTTATTTGATCCTTCATGAACTTGCTAAACATCAGTTTGTAGGCATCAACAATATTCTGTTCTGATCTGGTACCAACAATATTGCTTTGGTACCAGAAATCCTATTCTGGTTCGTTACCAACAGTCCTGTGCTGGTCTGGTACTAGAAGTTTTTCCTTATACGGTACTATCAGGACACATTACCTAATTGACAAAGCATGCTACGCATATTTCAAAATCTTATGTCAATTAATCTGAAGTATGAATCCATGCAACAACCACTTAATTTGGAACCAAGAAGCCAAATGCAACATCAAATGGAAGCCCTTGTGAAGCAATAATTTCTTTTGGTTCTGTTGACAACTAAAGGGAAGTATCTTTAATTTCTTTTGGTTCTGTTGCTAGCTAAAAGGAAGTATTTCAATTCTTTTGATTTTGTTACTAGCTAAAAGGAAGTATTTCAATTCTTTTGATTATGTTGTTAGCTAAAAGGAAGTATTTTAATTTCTTTTGGTTCTGTTGCTTGAAAAAAGAAGGGGACACAATCTTTACCTATGATTGTTCAAAGAACCATAATCCACTTCAAAGACTAGAATTTTCTTTTATCCAGTATTTCAGCATGATTAAAGGGACAAAAATATATTAGCCTACAAGTAACTATCTCACCCTAACCAGACTTCAATAGTATTCATTGGATTATCTTAATAAAGAGTAACATATGAGTATATGAACACTCTCTACCATGGGCACACTAGGAAAACGTTTATGGAAGAGGATGTATCAGTACCCTAAGGAAACTTTAGGTCATTCTCTTATGGAAAAACTCAGACAAAATTATACATCTGGATCACTCTAAAGAAATAATGTGCATTAAATTTTTATTTTTCCTTCAGACAAATATTTAAAAGAAATTCAAAGAAGAGTATATACCTTCCAACCCAATACCATCCCAGCCTATAAAAATGTTTTCAGATGAGCCTCCCCTGTCACCGTGCAAATCATTCTTTAATAAAAACCAAAATAGGTGATTATGGACAAGAAGCCTCTGATGGAAAAAGGGTTTAAGAGACTAACCCACCGGGATATTGAACAGGTCTGCTGGCAGCGGGTACCGGTCTGTGGTATGACTAGGCAAACCCATCAGGGTATTGAACATGCCTATTGGCAATGGGGCATTCTGCCTAGGGAAGGGATCTCTCACTAATTATCACAACTACCCCACCAGAGTACTAAACAGGCTTGTTGGCAATGGGTTCTAGTTGAGAAATGTCTCATCTATACTTGTCTGATTGAAAAATTCACTTTTGTCATCTAAAAAAAAAAGCAAAGGTCACTATTGGCCTTTATGAGATACAAACTCCATATTAATAAGCAACATAATTACTACAAGAAAATTTCCATTTGAGAATAACCCTAAGTCAACTTACCGGTCTGGCATCTAAAGCCTACATTACCTAAGAAGGAAACTTCTTAAGAGTGGAGCCCTAACTAGGAAGTCTAATCTACTTATACTGTGAAATTTATCTATAACATCTAATGACAGTAAATCTCTGAAGCAAGTTAGGTTGGATCTGTTCTTCTAGCAAACATATAAAAACTTCCCTGTTTTCACTGCTGAATGCTACCTTTGTCAATAAGTCATCAAAAGAAAGGCAATTTCAATTTTTAGGCATGTGATCATATGCTAGGTGATAAATGTACTTCTAGAATTTGATTTGGTTTCTTTTCTCTTATCATCTTTTCTCCATTATGATACAGAATGCTAAATCTTCTTGCATACAGGTATGCAACATCCTTGGCATGGGGGAAGGTCAAGGAGATCCTTCAGAACTCTTTTTCAGACTCACATCTCACCTTCAGAAACCAACATGATCACCCTACAACCCCGCAGAACCAAATACAAAAGAATATAAGAACAGAATAAAGAAGTACAGAAAATTCCATTACCAAGCTTTCAGAAAACTCCAGCCTAAAAGGATGAATTATGACAATCTACAAGCAGCCGCATATGCTATGGGTATTGATCATACAAAGGTAAAATCAAAGGTAACATGGTATTTATTTTCCTCTACTCATAAAACTACAATAGGTATGAAAATATATACTAGATCTTATGATCTTAGTATTAAAACCATGGACCTATCCCTCATACCTATATTCCTAAACTTAATCAATCCTCTCATAAGTGCTCGAAAATGGTTAAGGGAAAAATCACATCAAAGCATGAATATGAAGCATGTCTAGTAATGATAGGCGATGAATGTACTTCGTCCTTAAGAAAATCACGAACTTATCTTGTGTCATGAACCATGATCCAACATCAAATTCACCACTCGAAAGTCTAATCACCTATCCCAAAATGATTCTTTGACACCCAATGTCTTTTCCTCATCATTACATTAATGGGTAGAAATGAAATGGCTTATCTGGGTGGTGAAGCCATCCAGATAAGCCTCATCTGGTCTTAAATTTTCCTTGCGGCATCCTTACTTAAGCTTACCATTTGCATTATCGACGCCATCACCATATTTCCATTGTCGTTACCTTTCTCCATCTCCGAGCCTACTCATCTCCGGTACCAAACCCTTACCCTCATCAATTGACTAAACCCTTGCACTACAACCCCATCCTTTTCTCTCAACTTATAATGATGGTCGTAAGTAGACATGAACCAGTCTTCCAAATTTATAGAGAGACTGAGGAGTTCCAACTATGTCGAGAGAAGTATGCTAGATCGGGATGGATACCATTTTTGGAGAAATTCACATGCTGGCACGAGAAGATATCTCATGAATGTATTCAGGGTTACGATGGAGAGATTGCGCATATAGGCAATTTGCAGCTGACAATCAATGAAGCAACCTTAAGGGGGGTCACATGATTACCTAACAGAGGAGCCAAATACTTCAAAGGTGTAGGAATCAACAAAGAAATGTGCCAACGATTTTTTAAAGAAGACCATCAGCACCCTGACTAGAAAAAGGGGATCCCTAGGAACTATATCAAGGAAGAGTATCATCCAATGATTTCTAGTCTTCAATGATTCCTCACTTGTGAGGGCAGGTATGTTGTGACCTTCATATATCATCTTAGGATTCTATTACACTTTGAAGGAGGCCCTGAAATTGATTTCCCATATTTTCTATGGATGAGTTTGAAAAAAATGGTAAGAGGTGTCAAATCCCTATCCAAAACTGAGAAGACTAGCATTTACCATCAAGGTCTTATTAAAATGTTAGTTTTACATGAACATAGGAAGCATAGGATTAGTTGAAAAATCCTTATCACTCAACACCTTCCCACATAAAACAAACTTGTGGAGGAAGCCCAACATGCTCCAACGAAAAATAAAGAACCTCAAAAGAAAAAGGGCAAGAAGGATAAGGCAACTCCATCATCATCCAGGACAGTGAACCAACACGAAAAAGCTAGTAAACAATCAGGGCCCTCTTCCACAGTCAATAAGACTTTTAAAAGTCAAGAATCAAAAGGTAAAACCAAATTAGTAGAGGAGACTTCAACAGTGGCACTTGAGGAGAAGGGCCATAAGAAAAAAACTGTAAGGAAAGGGAAGCATAGCTCAGAAAATAAATCTATAGAACAATCCCCTGTAGCCATTCCACAAATAGAAAAGAAGAAAATGAAGTCTGTGAGCACTCCTAATCCAATACCTCCTTGTAAAAGAACCACAAGGAGCATGGCAAAGAGAGGAAAAGCAGTTGTCATTCCTCATACACAGGAAGATCCAATTGATCTTACCTCCCCTTCTGAAGACTTATCAATTCAAGATGACATCCCTAGTTTGACCAAGGAACAAGCCACTATTACTTTATGTGGGATGAGGGAGGAATTCAAGGAAGATAATGCATCCAGCCAATAATGATAGAGTCAACAAGGAACTTAACAAAAGAACAGATGAAGAAAAATATTGGGGAAATGCAAAAACAAAATCAGGAACTCAAACAAGAAGTGAAGGAATACCAACTATTGGACAGGTATATCAAAAATTGCGAAAGTAAAACAAAAGAAGGTAAGAATCTCTTGTTACCTTTAGCTTATTAACAAAACTCGATCCACACCTACGTACAAAAGTTTCTAATAAACCAATCAATCAATGTGGATCAGTAGGAGGGTCTCCTTCCTTACTGGTCACTTGCATATCTGAATTATGTAGTATACGATTCAGGAATTCCTCTTTTGACGAACTCAAACAAGAAGTGAAGGAATACCACGTAATGGACAGGTATATCAAAAAGGAAAATGAGCAATTGAAAGCAACTAGCCAACAAATTCAACATGACCATGAAGAGACTTATAATAATCTCAAGAAGGTACTACGACTCCTACAAAACATTAGGGTCATAAAAAGCGATCTGAAAGAAGAGGCCTCAGCCATCAACATCATTGATGTACAGAAGTAAAGAATGTAGTCTCAAGTTTTGAAAAAATTTGGGTTTGTTTTCAGTTGCATGAGGACATGCAATGGTTTTGGCATGGGGGAATGTTGAGACCCTAAATTGACATCCCCACTACCCTATTATACTCCTCATCTATACCTTTTTGGCTTACCTAAGCTTGGGTAAATGACAAAGAACACTACCATTAGCCATTGATAAGGTCATAAGGTAAAGTATGATTAATTCATGCATTTTTTTGTGGTTTATTGAGATAGGAGATTAAATGTTTCATGTACTAATGCTTCAATTTTCCATGTATAATCTTTGACCTATAGATAAGTCTAGCCTTCCTGTACCAGCTCAGCTATTTGATACTTGTGCACCAGACTGCCACTATCTGAATCCGGTACCAAGCACATCCAGTACTGAATCTCACCTATCACGATTCGGTACCAATGACCGTAGACTGTCATGATCTGGTACCACCATTTGTGCATTGTTCGGATACAGTACCATCTACCTGTCACGATCTAGTACCAATACAGGGAGCCAAATGTACCAAGTTTAGCTCCAGATCGTGCCCAAGACAATTGTTGGATGTTTATTGAATCATAAATGATTTAGCAAGGCTATGTTAGGATAATTTGTTGATTGCTTCATCCTCATGCACTTTGTGTCATGAGGATGAAGCTTAAAATATGTAACTGAATAATTAAATTTAACAATTGACTGATTTGCAAATGATTTCACCTCGTGTTTCATGACTAAGACTATTCAAATAGTCATGGAAATGATGGTGGAGGTAGTAGAGAGTTAGCATAATACAACATGTGAAGTAGCGTTATATATTGTAGAACATATTTTGGGTGAAGATTAATAGAAGGACATCATTTATCTCCATGTCTTGATCGTCTATGATTGAATGTGAGTTGAGTTGTTAGCATAGTTTGATTCTATGTTTTGAAGTTTGAGTAAGAGTAATGTGTGGGTTGAAAGCAAGCTTACTGTAGACTCCAGTCGCTGACTTGTTGAAGTGGCAAGGGACCACCACCCAACAAAGGTCAGCACCTTTGTAGATTAGTATTATCATTTTCTTTCAATAGTGTAAATGTTAAAATAGTTGAAGATTTAATTCTCTCAGATGATAGCAGTATAGTTTAGAATAGGATTTCCATTATATGATTTCTTAGAGATATTTACTCGCTCTGTTTTGCATATGCTCTATTTTTATGAATTTTATTTTGTTTCATAGACATGAATGTTGGCAGCAGTAGTCAGACATATTTGAAGGAGAACTAGTGAAGTTCACAACAACACATTGTGAACCACATCATACTCAGTATATTGACTGTTGAACTACCCATGCTATGTCTTGATGATTGATGTGTGATTTCCCTTTCAGAAGTGTGGTTGCATAGTTAGTTTTCTGGGTTAGATAGCAGAGTTGATCTATCGAAACAACTCCATCTCATACTTGCATGTGCCATAATGGAGTAGATATCCTCTTTATGAAAGACAACCAAAGTGTATTTCATTTTGCTAGTTTGTTTTGTTTCTAGCATACATAATCTATAATAGTTCTATACGCATGACATTGGAATTACCTTTCTTACTAGTGTCTTGTAACTCTGTTGATTACGAATCCTTGATTGATAATTAATGAGTGAATTATACTAAACATATAAGCAACACAACACTCATAATGAATTTCATGGGATGAATTTTCTCTTTCAAGTGTCTTCTCTGTTATGAATTTTTTCAATACTTCCATGATATCCCCTTTTAAACCCTCCATCATCTCTTGTAGTTCATCGTTTGTTACTATCTTCTTTTGTAAATCATTTATGTCCCTACACATTTCTTCACCTTCATCAAGAGTCCAAGTAGG
>CBVK0100262287.1:0-10062 GCA_900067695.1 Picea abies
CCACCTACTATACCAAAGCAGAGGTGGGACAGTCGATAGTCGACACCAAGACCAACAAAGCAGGTTTGATTACTCTAAGGGCCCCAATGCGACCTCGTGATTGACCCTTGTGTTAGAAGGGCTTCCCAAAGTCAGTGATATAGCAATTGGATTTCACTCCCTAACTCAAGGATTTATGTTTGTTTAGAAGATTTGGAAATGTATTCTCACAATCCTATTCCAAAGCTCTACACCTAAGCTAAGATGGATTTGAAGAGCCCTATAAAAGTTGTTAGATAAATTTTAATTAGCGCTTGATTTTAGGATGTTGTTACTTAAAGGAGTGGTCGTGAAACTGATGGCGTTTTGACTCGACTCTTTAAACCATGCAAGAGGAAAATGAAATGAAAGAATTTCAACTTTGATGAAAACTAGCTATGGGAAGGCGCAAGAGGTTTTAAGAAAAGAAATAATTTCTTGATAGATTACTATGTGTGTAGTACTACTAATGAAAAAAAGTATGAGCTAATTATCCAGGTAACTGGAAGCACAATGACCCAAATTTTAAAAATACCATGAAAATGTCATAGTTCACTTAGTACACCTATACAACATTGAATCAAATGTCATCATTTCTAACATGGTAAACTTTTATGATTATAGAGACCACCATACACATCCTGAATACTCATTAAGGATCACGGGGGCTTCACCTTGTTGACCAATATCTTATCATGTTCATTCATAAAGGGGTTTTTTTAATTATGAAAAATAGAGTCAATATATTGTAGGTATTGTGAACCTTGTTGAAGGTAACCCAACCTTGGAGAGAGATATAATATCACCTACATAACAACAATTGTGATGTGAAAATGTTCTATAATCTTATTAATGAGGCAAGAATACCTATGTTCATGATGATAATCATGTTAATTGCAATATGAAACCATAACATGTGTAACATGATACATTTGTATTCGGGTCATAATACCTCTATGAAATAAATGTTACTTATGGTTGAAATATGTGATGAATGGGTGTTTCCTTGATGAGGGACAAAAACTATTATAATAAACAAATCCCACTAGAAAAGTGCTTTGAACATGTTGATATCTAACCATTGATAATCCTATGTTGATGGTTCAAAAATAATGAAAAATAGTCATATTACATGTTCATTGGTATTCAACTAGATCTAGCTATGGTCATCATGACATACAAATTATCCATAAGGTGACAGTAGTGAGGGTATGTGTCATTGATTCTAGAAAGGCATTGTTGAAGGCATGAGGTGAACATGTTATCATGGGGATGGAAAATGAACATAAGGAAACAACATTAATTAAGCACCATCGAAGGTAGGAGGAGAGCGTTGAGAGGAAGGAAATTTCATGGAAATGAAGGTGACCTTATAGCTATAGGCTACAGGATGCAACCACCAAATATAACTTCTTAGGGAAGATATCAAGGGAGTGGTGACTAGTCTCAACTAAGGAATGTCATATTGGATTCATCCCTAATCAAGACAATGAACTAAAGGGATGTAATCAAAGATGAATGGATCGAGGAAATAGGTGGTCAATAAGAGAGTGAATGAGGAAGATGGTAGCCCAAAAAGATTTATCCTGCTAGATGCAACAATCAAGTATACCCAGTCTTATACTCCTCCAAGAATCACACCCTTGGATATGAACTCCATCCTTATTGTATAGATGAATCCCTCAACTACCTTCATAATAAAATATTCAAGAAAAATTTGGACATCTTTCCTCAGGTAAATCACCTCTTATAAAAACACAAATCTAATATGGCTTCCTCTTATTGGGAAAAATTGTCCTTAAGAAGGTGAATGATTCCAAGTGTTTACATATGAGCCTACAATGTCTTGAAAATAGAATCACATGGAAGAATTCCTCCCATGACAATAACTTTATTCAATAAAACCCTCCTCAAGGATATCCAATGATCTCCTTTAGCTTTGTAATCTATGCTAGCTTCCACCTACATTGTCATTAAAAAATTTACTTATGGAGAGCACTTCTAATCTCAACAAATCATGATCACTACATTCCAACAACTAAAACAATATATTAATCCACTCAAATTATGGTCGCTCCTTCCAAGGAAAACATTTCACAAGTATGAGGGCACTAGAGTGAGGAGCGCACCCATCACATGAAGGGTGTTCTTCAAGCATCCAATACCACTCCATGGGATCTGGCATGCCTTAAAATATATGATTGTGCATAGGAATGTGTAAGATGCACCCTCAATAAAAAAAATATGCATAAAAATGTACCAATAAGTGCTCTAAAAAGGCATAACTATGCCACATGCACCACCACACCTCAAAATATGCAATGATGCCTCAAAAGGTAATCCTCAATGAGTAAGTTTTCATCAAAACTGTATATATACCTTACAATATATACATCCTCCATGAACAAGATTCTTAAAAAAGGTATTCAAATAATGCAACAAGTTTCCATGCATCATGAGTGGTAACACCACCCATGAAGGAGAGGAGAGTGAAAAAATAGGAGGGGATTTCCTCTTTATTCAGGAAGACTTGCAAAGGTGAATTAGAGGCCTAGAATCCCAAGAGGCAACTCTACTCTGTAAAATCTACTAGGTGAGAAAATTATCAAGTTTGGGGTTCACGTCTTAAGAGTGATAGGGAGAAGGAGGTTATGGAGCAAAAAAAAGAGAGACAAATGGGAACTAAAAGGTCGGTCTCTTGGCCTTCCCATTACCCCCAAGATCTCATATTCATCCTTGTGACACGAATCTCAAAGGGTATTTTGGCCAAAGAGGAAAGTATGCCATAATCAACCTTTTTATCATTGATCATTGAATGGGCCAGTGACAATAATGGCATAATCAAACTCAAGATAAGGGAAATGTATTTTGATTCAAAAGGCATCTAAGTGACTTAGTTTATTAACCCAATCAAAGGGAATACTTACATCGAGTCAGTGAACGATTTAATGGATGGATTGATGGTTAAACAAATATATAATGTAATTTATATCATGAAGGATTAGTATGTTAACTCTACTTCTAATGGAACTGTGATTTGGTGCAATGTATGTTCATTTGAGTATGATATTTAGGATGCCATGCAAAACTGATAGGAATGCAACCACAGGTTGTCCTCTAAGGACCCTATTTTAGTGAAAGTAGTGTGTGGGATCAATGTGGAGTTCCAAAATCCACTAATATATGATATAACTAATGATGTTGAATACTTTATGGATATAATAGAATAGGAAGTTCCTATGGAACAAGTGATTTTAGCTTTATATGTTTTGTTATGAAGTGCTCATGCTAGATGGTGGACCATGCATAGAGAAGCATCCAACAATTGGGAGAAGTTAAAACCTATGTTGCAATACCAATTCCTCTCACCACCAAAGTTCTAGATCATTAATATTTGAAATGTACATGACAACACTGAAATTGAAGGGTTTTGAAATTTGCAAAGATTGGGATTGTTGGTTTCCCCACAATGATCATTCTCTGTGACCAAAATGCCCTGACAGTAATAGACGACGTTATTGAGGTTGTCATTATGGTTCCAAACAATTGTGAATCACCTACTGAGACAAATGATAACCCAAGAAAGGCCATTATGGATATTTTGCAAGAAAACAAAGCTAAAGGGCATCCAAATCAGGGAATTTCACTGCAATCCAGCATCAAAATCAACATTATTTCTATTGATGGAAATGCCAAACTCACCCTAAATACCTATCCATGATTCACATTGTACAGAAAAAAAACTAGATTTGGAAACAAGCAAACAATGACTCTCTAACAAATCGAAAAAATGAATACTGTAATAATCGAAAATCACTTAGGCCAAGTGCAAAAATTCTTACCCCTATTTTGTTGTGCTCCATTCTGTCGACATGCCCTAGCTCATGCACCTCGAGCTATCTACTCACCTCGATCTGTCTGATCGTCAACTCTCTCTTCACGGCATGGTAAACTACCCCTTGTCAACTTTCTCTTCTACCTCTAGGTTATGTCTTCTCCTCCATGCGCACAATTTGGTGTCTTCTCTCCTGGGCATGATTTGGAACAAGCCACAAAGCTCTCCTCTGATCTTCGCGCATGATGGTGAGTTTCAATGTTTAAGTTTTAATGAATTTTATTAAACCTTCCCACCATTGCTAACCTTCAAGGATAACATGAGAAAAAACAAAACCGAAGATTTCTAGATGATAAAAACATTTGAGATAGATTTTATAGGTGAATTGATCCATTCCTCAAAAGTTATTTGATCTAAATGTTTTTATAGAATTACCTTTTTCCTTAAACCTTCATGATTAATAAGTCTCTATGAACTCTTAGTTGTTATAGCTTTACCAAATTGTAAATATTTTTTAGACTCTATAAGATATCATTTGAACACCTTACAATGTGAGTAGAACCCATATTGAAAACTGATGTCCTCCACATATTGATGTGAGTAGGATATACATGGTTGTTCAAGGCCTAGTGCATGGCCCTTAAACTCAAAAAGATTCATTTTGGACCAAGGTTCCTTGTTTTCCTCCCTTCAACATGGTATAGTCCCTAAGATCCATTCTTACTCTTTAAAAACACATATCAATGATGCTAAAGATACTGCAAAAAGGTGAAATATCCCATGCATATAAGGTCTTGTCTAGTTTTTTGATGACTACATCACGAAGCTCTCTCCTGATAATATTTAAACAAGGAATAATCACCTTATGTTCATTGAGGGATTAACATGGTTAAGGGGGAAAGAAGGGTCTTAATCCCTAATTGAACCTTCTTGAGCTCAAATTCCATGGTTAGGAGAGGAAAAAACTTGGACCTTATTCCCTAAACATCATTTCTTAGTATCAATCACCATGAACAACACCTGCAAACCATAACACAAGCCTTATATAAGGGGTTTTTATCATCAGAGTTGGATATGGAGTCCATTAGGAGGCTTTGTGCACTGAGTATATATCATAGGATCTTGACCATGTTCAAGGAAGGAAAACATGTGCCTCAAGAATATATTGTTGAATATTTTTAGCTCAAGAGCCTTGAATGAGTGCTCAAGCCAATGCATGAGTCCATTAAGTATGGGTTGTTTGCAATCCTATGAGTGGGATGTGGGAACCATTACTAGGTTTTATGCATTGGAAATGGGTCTTAATTCCTAAACATGGTCAAGGGGGGGGGGGAATGACATTAAGCCCTAATTGAACCTTCATGAGCTCAAGTGTTATATGAACAACACCTAGAACTATGACATGAACATTCATGTCATAGTTCTAGGTGGTCTTAATGTATATACACAAAAAATCACTAGGGGGTCCTTTTTCTGGAAGGTGGATATGGTTTCCATTAAGATGTTTTCCTGATCACTAAAGACAAATCTCAAGGCATTGACCATGATCATAATAGGGAAACAATATCCATATGATGGAAAATAAACCTTAATCTAGGCATCATGTGTTGTGAACAAGGCCTCCAACCATGGCACATGCCCTCTTTGTGGGTTTTTTTACCTTGGAGTGGTCTTCCAGGTGCCATTAGGTGGTTTTGTGCAAAATGGATGTGTTTAGAGGCCTTTGCCATGCCCAAATAAGGAAAATAAGTCCTCTGGCCTTACAAGAAGTTTTTAGTGCTAAAGATTTCATTTTGAAACATGTCAGGGTGAGGGAGTTTTACATGTCAGGGTGAGGGATTCATCTTTTCCTTTATGAAATTTGGAATTTAAGAAGGATCTAAACTACTTAATTTATGAAATTTTAAATATTGTTCACCAAACATATACCACTTAAATTTAAGAATTTAATATTTCTATTGCTTAAAAAAATGAATTTGTTTAATAAGATTGGTCATTAAGCATAAAAAAAGATCCATTTAGGGAAGAAGGCCTTGATATTATTCCCTTGGTGATGATATAAACCTTGAATTACATATATT
This sequence comes from Picea abies, assembly GCA_900067695.1. Classification (NCBI taxonomy): domain Eukaryota; kingdom Viridiplantae; phylum Streptophyta; class Pinopsida; order Pinales; family Pinaceae; genus Picea; species Picea abies. The sequence continues at coordinate 5,935 of CBVK0100262287.1, forward strand.
GTGCAAAAAAATTCCTAATGGCACCCAAATCCCACTGGAAGGTCAAATATCTCTTAAATAATATCTACATGGTTATTTGAGGCCTATTTCATGGCCCTTGAATTTGAGAAATTTCATAAGGGATATATGGATATATGGCCTATTTCTAAGGGATATATGGAATTTGGGTGGGATATGGTCACCATTCACAAGTTTTGGGCATAATGTATAGTAAAGAACATAAGGTGCTTAGGCCCTATTTGAATCTTCTCAGGACCGAGATTTGTGATGTAGTCCTTAAACAACCACACAAGATCTATGTAGGGTATCTTTGGAACCATTGGTACGTTTTCATAATAAGAATAGGTCTCAAGGTGTGTACCATGACTAGAGAGGAAAAAAAGGGCCTTAGGTCCTAAACATATTTTTTTTGGCTCATTGGCCACTAACAAGGCCTCAATCCACCACATCTAATATCCTATATTTTAATAGAATTATATGGTGCTTGGGTGGGATATGGGTACCATTCACAATTTTTCACACCATGTATGGAACTTAGGTCTTTTCCATGGTCAGGTAAAGAACATATTTAAGAGATATTTGACCTTCTAGTCGGATATGGGTGCCAAGGTTGTTTGATACCAAGGTTGTTTCAAAGTGATTTTTTTTTTTAATTCCTAATCTCCAAGCGATTTTGGTTTTGAAATTCTTATCTATTTTACTAATGGAATCCTCATTTCCTTTCTTCCCTTCTAGAAAAACTGAAACATTTTCCTCTTCTTTCCTATAGTATGCCAATTGCCTCTTCTTTCCTCTAGTATACCAATGAGCCAAATAAAATATGTTTAGGACCTAAGGCCCTTTTTTTCCTCTCTAGTACTCATGGTAGAGTTCTTATGACCCATTCTTATTGTTAAACACATACTAATGGTGCCCATATTCCTAGTTGGAGGCCTTGCCTTGTTCATGGCCATTAAACACATGAAAGCTTTGTTTAGGGCCTAAGGTAGTTGTTTCCATCCCTCAATGATGATATATGACTTTAATCCCAAATGTGGTGTGAACAAACTCCTAATGGAACCCATATCCCACTTAGAGGCTAAAGATTATTTATAAAGGATACACATGGTTGTTAAAGGCCTATTTCATGGCCCTTAAACTCAAAAAGATTCATTTTGGATAAAGTTCCTTGTTTTCCTCCCTTCAACATGGTATGGTCCCTAAGATCCATTCTTACTTAAGGGTAATAAGGGTATGAATCTCTAGGTGGGTTCACCTTAATTAGATTCACTTATCCATGCAAGAAATATGCACTTCAGGGGTACAACCTCCTTAATTAGTGATGATATAAACCTTTAATTACATATATGGTGCAAAAAAGTTCCAAATGACACCCATATCCCATCGGAAGGTCAAATATCTCTTAAATAAGATCTACATGGTTATTTGAGGCCTAGTTCATGGCCCTTGAATTATGCATACTACTGAAGGGTATGAATCTCAACTTAGTGAGGGGTATGAATCTCTAGGTGGGTACCACTTAATTCGACTCACTCATCCATGCAAGAAATATGCACTTCAAGGGGACAACCCCCCTAATTAGTGATGATATAAACCTCGAATTACATATATGGTGCAAAACAATTCCTAATGACACCCATATCCCACTGGAAGGTCAAATATCTCTTAAATAAAATCTACATGTTTATTTGAGGCATATTTCATGGCCCTTGAATTGTGAATGACACCCATATCCCACCCAAGCACCATAGTATATTAAATAGGATAGATGTGGTGGTTTGAGGCCTTGTTAATGGCAAATGAGCTAAACAAAATATGTTTAGGACCTAAATCCCTTTTTTTCCTCTCTAGTAATCATGGTATAGTTCTTATGACCCATTCTTATTGTTAAAAACATAACAATAGTGCCCATATTCCTAGTTGAAGGCCTTGTTCATGGCCATTAAGCACATGAAAGCTTCGTTTAGGGCCTAAGGCACTTGTTTTCATCCCTCAATGATGGTATATGCCTTTAATCCCATATGTGGTGTGAAAAAACTCCTAATGGAACCCATATCCCACTTAGAGGCTAAAGATTATTTAGAAAGGATATACATGGTTGTTCAAGGCCTAGTGCATGGCCCTTAAACTCAAAAAGATTCATTTTGGACCCAAGTTCCTTCTTTTCCTCCCTTCAACATGGTATAGTCCCTAAGATCCATTCTTACTCTTTAAAAAAACATATCAGTGATTTTAAAGATACCGCACAAATATGAAAGATCCCCTACATACGTCTTCTCTAGTTTGTTTATGACTACATCATGAATCTCTCTTGTGAGAATATTTAAACAAGGAATAATCAGCTTATGTTCATTCACTGGCCATGGTAAACACCCTAAGAATATTTCTCTAGGACCTAAATATATCATTTCCCTCCCCTGGCCATGGTGGAGGTAATTCTAATACCCATTCTTATTGTTCAAAACATACTAATTTTTTCCATATTCCTAGTCAAAGACATTTTCCATGGCCATTTATCACAAGAAAGCTTCATTTATGGCCTAAGGCCCAAAGACCCATTCTTATTGTATAATACATATTAATGGTGCCAAATATTCCCCACATATGATAAATATCCCCTACACAAGTCTTTTGTGGTTATTTTAGGACTACATCATGAATCCTAATACTTACAACATTCAAATAGGGCCTATCTTACTCCTTGACCATGAAAAATATCCCATGTGCCTTACATGGTGCATAAAACTTGTGAGTGGTGTCCATATCCCACCCAATGGCCACAAATTCTGAAGAGAGGATTAGTGTAGTGTTTTAAGGCCTTTTTCATGGCCATTAATCCTAAGAAATTTGTGTATCCTAAGGCCTTTGTTTTCCTCCCTTGGCCATGGTATAGGTTAGGAGATCCATTCTTATTTTGATATGAAAAATATATTAATGGTTCCCACATTCTGAATTGGAGCCCTTCTTCTTGGCCATTAAGTAAAATAAATGTGTGTTTACAACATAAAGCCCTTGTTTTCCTCCATCAATGATGTTATAAGCCTTGACTTCAGCCATATGTGGTGTGAAAAAATTCTTATGGAATCCATATTTCATATTTGGTTTATCAACTTGAAATTGAAATTTGATACTTTGCAAGCTAGTTGTACCTTGAGTCAAATACAAATATGAAATTAGGAATAATTAACATATATACTAGAACATATGAAAAATAGGATTTATGGTTTACATGATGAATTGATGATGGAAGAAAGTGGGTGTGTGAGTCAAATTTGATTCCAGAAACCCTCCCATATCGTTAAGGAAAGTGAATAGTCTATCCATGTCAAATTTCAGTGCATACAGAAACAGTTTGAAAAAATTTCAATGTTGGCCCCATTCATAGGTCATTGCTGCCTGTTTCTAGTCCTTGTACAATTTTCGTTCCTTGTTCCCTTTAAAATTCATTCAACAATACACACGTCCCTGCATCTAGTACTGCAAGGGAGTATTTTTATGGTGTTGATTAAGAAATCAACGAAAAATATGGATTTTTCATAACAAATATGACATGGATACATTGTCTATACATTAATGTAGAACCTGAAAGAAAAATGAAGAAATATTGATGAAAACTTAAAACTTGCATCAACCAATTTGTGTACTTTGAAAGAAAATTAGGGTTTATGGTTTACATGATGAATTGATGATAGAAGAAAGTGGGTGTGTGAGTCAAATTTTAGTCCAGAAACCCTCCCATATAGTTAAGGCATGTGAATATTCTATCCATGACAAATTTCAGTGCATACAGAAACAGTTTGAAAAAATTTCAAGGTTGGCCCCATTCACATGTCACTTTTGTGTGTGCCTAGTCCTAGTACAATTTGTGTTCCGTGTTCTTTGTTCCTTGTTCCTTGTTCCTTGTTCCTCATTCTTTGTTCATTGTTCCTTGTTCCTTGACCATGTTGTAGTCCCCAAGATCCATTATTTTTGTACAAAACATACTAATGGCATAAAATGTCCCACACAAAGAACAAATATCTTCTACATAAATATTTTGTCTTTTTTCAAGGACTATGTAATGAATATCAATTCTAAGAATATTCAAATAGGACCTAAGAACCTTGTTTTCTTTCCTTAACCATGGGT
>CBVK0100262292.1:0-11543 GCA_900067695.1 Picea abies
GCCAAGGGAAATGGTTGAAATATCTAGAATCCTGGAGATGGAAGGGGAAACTCAATGGAAGACACTCAAATACTTAGGCATCCTATGCAATAAAAACTAGAATTCAAGAGTGGGGAGCCTCTTGGTTAAACTTGACAGTTAAGTTAGTCCTCCTTAAATCGGTTCTGGCCAGTATTCCAATATATCAAAGCTCTATCCTGTTATCTCCTTCTGGTTGCATAAGCCAAATCGAGTCACTTGTAAGAAGATTTCTCTAGAACATGGGTCATCAGAATGAAAACAAACTTCCTTTAGTCAGTTGGGGGAAAATAACAAAGCCTTACAGAGAAGGTGGTCTTCAGATAAGAGATATGAGAGCCCAAAATCTGGCACTAGGGGCCAAACTTCTCTGGAATCTGGTCTCTGGAAAACTCACATGGAGCAAGAGCGCTCTGTGGAAGAAATACTACTCAGGTACTAGAAGGAGATGTCTCAACGCAACCCCAAAAGTCTCAAAGGGATCACCAATTTTCACAATTTGTCAAAAATCCTCTGGGTTCTTCAGTCCCCATCTAACTTGGATACCAGGAAAAAGAGAAAACATATGGATTTGGGAGGAATCAATCATGGGGGAGCCTCCTTTAGATTCCATCCTAGGCACCAACAATTTAAAGAATTTTCTCCATGCCCAACAGTTTAACACGATTTGGGACATATCAAAGTGGAATTCAGATGCAAACAATAGTTGGAAAGACTGGAAACTACTGAGAAGTCCGAGCCACCTGCACATTGACGAAAATCGACTGCTCACGCTCCTCCAGGAGAAATCACCAATCACTGCAAACAAGAAAGATAGAAGGGGATGGGGATAGCATTCTGGTTCATACACAGTCTCAGAGGGTTATAATTTCACCAAAGAAACTCTGAACGTGCCCCCCAATCTGGCCCTGTGGAAAGAAGTTTGGCATTATAAATCCATCTTGAAAATTTACATGTTCATTTGGACACTAGCACACAATGCCATTCTCACTGGAGATAATCTCAGAAGAAAGGGATGGGAAGGCTCCACGCGTTGCCCCCTCTGCGTCTCAAATGAGGAAACCGTGGCACACATACTGTTGAATTGCTCACTCGCCCAGGAGGTTTGGCATCTAGCATTGGCTCCTTGGACAACTCAAGTCACTCTCCTAGATGAGATACCCAGTCTTCTCCTAAACTGGTAGGCTTTATGCCCCTTCTCCCTCACAAAGAAAGACCAATTAAAAAACTGCTGGGGGTACCTTCCCAAGTTTATTTCCTGGAAAATATGCTTAGAACACAATGCTCGAGTATTCCAAGGGAAAGATTCCAGAGAGGGACAAGTGAGTGCAAAAGCCAAAGCAATGATGGGGGACTTTCTGTCATCCATCAATTTGCCAACAAATAAAGACAAGTTAAGTCCCATCGAGGAAGAATGGATGTCAAGCCTTATCCCAAGTTCTTTGAAAGTGTCAACTTCTCCTCAACCCTCTACTTATGAGTGGGAAATCATATTGGACCCATCAAACTTCACAAACTAGAGCAAATCCCTCCAAAGGCATAGCCTTTTCTTTGATGGAGCTTCTAAAGGAAACCCCGGTGAGGCTGGCAGAGGAGGGGTGATTATTGACCCTGAAGAAATAAAGGTGCTTTCGTACTCCTGGGGAATCGGCAAGGACACTAACAATATAGTTGAAGCTTTAGCCCTATGGCAAGGTTTATCTCAAGCCCAATTCATGAACATCACGGACCTCAATGTATTTGGAGACTCTCGTATCATCATTCAAGCTCTATCTTGTAAGAACTTGACCAAATATATGAGGCTCGGGCAAATCCTTCAGAAAATTAAACTCCTTATGTCCACTTTTTGTGCCATTCATCTATTCCACATTCTGTGGGAATTAAACGGTGAAGCAGATAAATAATCTAACAAAGTAGTACTGCTAAGCAAAGGAGCGCTTTTACTAAACGGAATCGAGGAATCAGATAAATTACCCTAATTTAGTGAACGAGAGCCTCTCCCGAAGTCCCAATTGAGACTACCCAATGATGACTGATTGTAATTGTGTCAACAATTTTCTGTTGTTTTCTTAATATATCTGATACCCGTTCTTGTTAAAGAAAAACAATAGATTATAATTAAATTGAAGTAATTAATTAATTGTATATTTGCTAATTTTCAAAATATATGTTGATTTTTTTGTGAGTGTTGGATTACATATTGAAAATGTTTTCTATATGTTATTAGAGATTAAAAGTAGCTTAGAGTCTTCAAAATACTCAGTTGTACTATCTTTTGGGTGGGTCCAAACCGCTAACTCTCGACAAAGTTGTTGAGACTCATACTTCTAGGGTCCTTGTTTCTGGATTGTGTTGTACATTGTATCTTGTTTCTTTAATTCCTATATGTTGTTTAAGAATATTGTGTACTAATTTAAAGGTATTTTGGGTGATATTTTTCTTCCATTTTATGTGATTATATTAACTAATTTTGTCATCTTAATTAATCTTACAATATATTGTATTTGTCTAAATTAAAAAATTTAAAGTAAAATTTTCTTTTAATAAAAATTTCCAAAAAAAAATTAATATAGGTTTTTTTGGTTTATCTTTAATTTTAATTTTTAAATTTTAAAATATATCTCAATTATAAACTTTTTTTTTTGTAATTTATTTATCTTTTTTTCTTGGGTAAGAGGTTAAACTCTAATTTGGAGTAGTATCTTGTTTTGTGTAAAGGATTAATGCTAGATGCTTCTAGAAAGCATATGAACCTACAAGAGGTAACCTCAGTGATGACCATAAGGGACACTAGATTTCTTGCAGATACTATCTAAGGTGAAATCACCTTTTGATATCGGATTGAAACCTAAAATTTCTTGTCATTGAATACGATCTCATCTTTATTGGATGTACAAGGAAGCATGCCGACTACCTAGGACCTGAAAGTATGGCCCCCTATGGACCACCACTAGGTCATTTCAAGTGGCATTGTTTTCCTTGAATAATGATGATGAGTCATCTTTAATTCACGAATAATAACCCATGATAATTGTCCTAACTCTTGGTTGATAACTAAACTATGATAAATTTTGCCACCTTCAGAAAAAAAAAATAAAAAAAAAAAAAAATAAATAAATAAATAAAAATTCCTTAACCCTCTTGGTTATTTTCTTAATTCATAGGCATAAAGCTATTAACCACTCCTAGTGAATTAATTTGAATCTAAGATAAAACATCAACATCAAATCAAAAGGAAATCAAGACTTTCCAAATCTTAATATGAAAATGGCCCTGCAAACAACATTTACTCTACAAAATGCCATTAGTAATTAACATTACATAAATGGACACATGGTTGTAAAATCTCAGTATGCAAAATGGTTTTCTCATAAATTTATTTTTTATCGTTGCATTTTAATATGGATAGTAGAATGAACACAACATCTCTTTGAAGGACCTAAGCACAAAAGGATTTAATCAATAGTTGTGAAATCACATGCAAAAAACCCAGGTCCGTAACTCAAATGTGCTATTTATTAAAACTCTATTTTTATAAGAAAAACCACATCATATACTATGTTTCTAAAAATAAAACCATTGCTTATGCTCCAGTTATTGAAAATACCATGTTTTCAAATAAAACAAAAATACAACACTAAAGAAAATCCTTTCTATGAGATAGTGTACAGATCCTGCAAATAATGGATTCTCTCAATCATTTTTGTTGAAGAATATAACTCATCTTAAATAAGAATTCAATGATTGAGTTGATAACCCTAAGGAACTGAATTCACATGTAGCAACAATTGGGGAAGGAAAAAAACACAACATTACTTTCTAGAACACGTGGCAGTTTGGTTTTACATCTGGAGATGGATAGTTCAACAATGCTCAGGTGCCCAAAGCTTGTTTAAAAACTAAGTATTATTTATTTTAATTCCCCCTTTGATGTCAAGTTTTTGAATTCCCAACATCAGTCTAAGATTTTCCAATCTATCCTTTAGAAGAAGAACCTTAGTAAAATGTTTGTGAGTTGATCTTTAGAATAATAAAATTCAAAAGAGATGAATTGTTGTTTTACAAGATCTCGAATACTAATATGTTTTCTCCTACTATGGAATACTGGATTCTTTGTCATGGAGATTGTGTTTTGATTGTCACATTGAACTTTAATGGGCTTACAGACTTCCATTCCCAAGTCTTGAAACAATCTTGCCAATTAAATAGCTTTTTTACTTGTTGATAATGTTGCAATATATTTTTCTTTTGTTGTACATAGAGAAACAATAGGTTGCTTTTTGTTGCTCCAAGAAATAAGTTTTTTTCCAAAGAGAAAATCATATTCTGGACTACTGCTTTGATCATCCAAACTATTTTCCTAATATGCATTTGTGTATGCTACAATATTGGAGTCATTAGTAGCATTATAAAACAACACAAAAAACTTGGTACCACTTACATATCTGAGAATTCTTTTGGAAGCTCGCCAATGATACTCATGAGGTTGATGCATGAACCTAGAAACTAGACTTATAACAAACATGATGTCTAGTCTAGTGGTTTTTAGTTGCATAAGGCTACCCAACTAGATATATTCAACATAGTTTTATTGACAAATAGATATACCTAAAGCTATTTAATTGATTTGCGTATTAGCAAAAAAAAATGCATTGCACCCAAATCAGACATCTCAAATTCAAATTTTATTGCCTCTTTGAACTCCTTCGTAAGTGAGAATGAAGTCCACATATATATAAAGACATCTGCATATATTAAGAAAAAAATAATGAAATCTAATCCAACATCCTTTTTGCACACAACACTCTTGGAAGAACATTTAACAAAGCCGCAATCATGAAGATAGTTATCTATTCTAGAGTACCAAACTACCTTGTGGTTGTTCAACATAAATTTCTTCATTCAAATATCCATTTAATAAAGTAGATTTAACAACCATCTAATACTCTGTTAAATTTAACTGACATGCAATACAAATGGAAGTCCTTGTGGTTTCAATCCTTGGTACAAGAGAAAACGTCTCCTCATAGTTAATGTCTTCTTGTTGCACATATCCTTTTGCAACAGATCGTGTCTTATACTTTGAAATACTTCCATACACATTGAATTTTAGCTTGTAGATCCACTTTACTCCAAAAGTGGATTTTCCATAGGGAAGATCAACTAACTCTTGTGTATCATTCTTCTCAATGTGTGACATATCGTCCTCCATGGCTTGCACCCATGGCTCACCAATGCAATATTCTTTAAAAATAAAAAGGTTTGACATGTGTAGAAGAAAGAAAAGCATAATTCATCATCAAATTACCTCGATGTCTCATATATTTCCTTCAAAATTCTTGTTTTTTTTAGGAGGACTAGATGGAGGTGTTACTTGGGTATCAACATGAGATCTTTATAGAATAGATGAAGATTCCTTTGATGGAGAATGGAGAAAATTTTAAGGATTCGTACTTAAGTTAACGTGTAGAAACCTTGGCAAACCTTACAAATTCTTAAAATTCCAACCATAAAATGTTTGGAGATATTTTTCTAAAAATATTAAAAAATTTAAGGATTTGATGTAGTTTCTAAAACAAATTGGTGTTTTTTTAGAGTAAAATACTTAAATATGCTATAAAATTTGGGAAAATAAAATGGAAATCGGTGAATCATTTTTTGGAAAAAAAACTACAAAATTATCCCATGGGATAAATTTAACCCCTAATATTTTCCTTGATGGAGAACTCCATGAAGGTGGGCCTACATTTTTTACTATGGCATGTTGTATTGATTGATCATTATTATCAAGGATTGAATTTTCTATATGTGGAGTAATCACTTTACTTCATTTTCATTCTTGTGATAAACTCCCCCTTCATCAGGTTTTACCTTTGAAATCAGAGAAAACACTATGCCACTCTGAAACCCTAATCTCCAACCTATTTCTCTCGCATGGAGATCTCAGGGGGGTTAGACCCCCCTGCCCACACTCCATCACCCAATGATGGAGACCATGGAATGCATTGGGGTCCCTAGATCGAATCTTCGTGATCTTAGAATCATGTCGAAACTGATGCTGGTACAAACCCTTCCTTGAATGAATTCATGGAAAACCCACCACAAATAAACAATAATATACCCAAATGGAATCCTAGACAATGTATTTTGAAAGTAGTTGTGATTCACAAGTAAGAAATCCACATGGAGCATTTGAGAAGCTATGTGCAGTTCATGAAGGACCACATGATCATTGGTAATCTTATGTGCAGTTCATGAAGGACCACATGATCATTGGTAATCTTATGGGCTTCTATCCTTTGGAGTGAGATTTTGGTGGCATGGATAAACTCACACTAGAAACCCCAAGACCTTTTCAAGATCAAAATCAGTTTTAATGGTTTCTTCACAGCTACCTTTCAAAATCAAGCATGCCGAGAAATAATTTTTGAAAAGGAACCCTATTTATTTCGCTGAGCTAGTCTGCACCTCTACTACTGGATTGAGAAATTTAACCTTGACAAGGAATACTTTACCTATGCTCTAGTTTGGGCTCATCTCTATTTGCTCCCTCATGATTACTAGGATGAGGAAATATTAATGGGAATAGGTAACATGTTGGGAACATATTTCAAATCGGCACAAGCTACTAAATAAGGTTGTTATATTGCTTATGCCTATATCTACATATATATTAATGTCTTTTCTCCCATCCCTGAATCAATTTGTCTCAACTACCAAGACTCGGACTAGATCCAAACCCTTAACTATGAATTCATTCCCTTTTGTTGTCGATGTTTTCATGAGCATGGGAATCTCTTCAGAGACTATGCTCTATTCAATCCACCTAATATTACCAAGCCTGATCCTAAAAAGGATGAGAGGAGTTCAACCAAAGTATTCCATCGACGGAGATAAGGAAGAAAACCTACCTCCTCATTCCCCTCTAAAAATCTAGAAACTAAAAATAGTTTTGAAATCCTTGGATCTACCCCTGAGACCCTCCCTTCTAACCCCAGACAAATCGCTCTCCCAACAACCCTAAGGATTGTAAATCCTCTGATCCTTCCCTTGACTAGGAATACCCTTAGAATTCCAAAGGCTCAGCCTCTCCTTCTAACCCCTCGCCCCTTGAAGATGTTTCCATGAATCCGAAGGAGGAGGAAGGAACTAATCTGGAGCCAAATTATATGGACTTGGAAGGTATTGGTCTACAAGGTATTGTGGATGCATGTTGTATAAAGTACATGAAATCAATCGCCCCAGAGCACATTCAACGTGTCTAGAGAGCTCTCCATAGAGAATGAAAAGATCCATTTGGTGGCAACCTTTCATTCGGCTCCAATTTGGTGCTTAGCATCCAAACAAGAAATTTCAAGCCCAAGAAGAACCCTCGCAAGGACAAGCGTCAAGGGAGGAAATCCAATTTGCAAATTTTGCAAGAAATAGGAGATATTTTGGTTAATTCAATCCAAAATTCTTTGATCACAGATTCCTACCAACCATCCCTAAGTTTTCAATGAAATTAGTCTCCTGGAATATCAAAGGAATAAATGGTAAGAGAAAGAAGCGAATATTACGGAATAAAGTATGTATGGAATCACCTAAGATTTTTTTGCTTCAAGAAACAAAATACCCAAGTTTATCTTTAGTTGATATTCTCCTCAAAGTATGGAAAAATGGCTTCTCCATGGCCCTAGACTGTAGAGGATCTATGGGGGGGATAGAAATTCTTTGGAACTGGGGCATGGTTCTTCTAGATAATTTTTTTCTACTCCCATAAGCTTAATCACTTGCTTTAGAACAATTGGATCTAAAGCCACAATTTTCATCACAAATGTTTATGGACCTCGGGAACTAAATGAAAAATATAATTTTTTGCATTCATTAAAACATATTTATAACTACATCGATAATCAACATTGGATTCTAGGAGGTCATTTCAATCTCATAACCTCCCTTAAGGAAAAAAAGGGGGGTATCTGTTGACTCAAGTCATACAATGAAGCTTTCAATTCCTTCATCAAAAGCCAAAAATGGGTTGACATTGAGACCAACAATGGCGTGCACACTTGAAATAATCACAACGGAGGATCCTAACAAATATCTTGTCAGTGAGATAGGTTTTTGGTGTTCACAACGGAGGATCCTAACAAATATCTTGTCAGTGAGATAGGTTTTTGGTGTTTGAATCTTTAATGATATTAGGTCAACATATGGAGGCCAATATTCTCCCAACTGTTGGTTCTAATCAATGGACCATTTGTCTCAATCTGGATGTTCAGGGTTTCCCTCTTAAAAGACCCTTTAGATTTGAAAAGAATTGGCTCTCCCATCCATATTTATAGAAAAACATTCAAACTTGGTGGGATGAGGTTGAGGTGATGCATAGCTCCTTAATGTATCACTTTCAACAACGTCTCAAAAATATCAAACAACAACTCAAATATTGGAACAAATTAGTCTTTGGTAACATTTTTCAATCTCAACATTTGTTGGAATCTAAGATAGCAGACATCCAACAACAAATCATTTTGCATGGTAGATTGGAAGATCTCTTCTAGCAATAAAAATATTTCTCTTCCCAAATCGAATACGTAAGAAATCAGGAGGAAATCCTTTGGAGGCATAAATATCGGGTTTAGTGGTTCAAGGAGGGTGAGCATAACACCAATTTTTTTCACCGATCAATTATTAAAAAAAGACATACCAACCAAATTACACATCTCCCTTCTACTCAAGGTAACAATATCACCTCTCATTCTAATATTGAGTAGGAGATAATCTACTTTTTTTCAATCCTTATTAACCAAGCCCAACCATGATTGCTCTATTTATATTCAATCCATCACTTAGCACATTCCCCGTTTGATAACTATTGATCAAAATGATTTCCTTATGAAACATATATCCTTGGATGAAGTTGAAGCAATTGTTATGAATATGGAAATAGGGAAGTCTCTAGGCCCGAATGGCTTCACCGTTGACTTTTTCCACCAATACTGGTTGGTGATAAAAATGATGTTTGAGATGTTGTTGTTGAATCTAAAAAATTCTTGGGTTCTTCTTGTGTGAAATACTACCTTCTTAACCCTAATCCCTAAAGAGGAGAAAGAACTTGACCCCACCAAATTCAAACCCATTTCCCTCTATAATGTCATCTACTATAACATAACCAAAGTCATACTAGACCTTCTTAACCCTAATCCCTAAAGAGGAGAAAGAACTTGACCCCACCAAATTCAAACCCATTTCCCTCTATAATGTCATCTACTATAACATAACCAAAGTCATACTAGCCCTTCATCTGAAACCATTGATGCCTCTCTTGATAGGCCCAGAACTCTGACTATGTAGAAGGTCAAAAAATCCTAGACAATATCATCCTTTCCCATGAGGTGGTTCACTCCCTAAAAACCACTAAATCCCTAGGAATGTTAATCAAGCTTGATATGTCCAAAGATTTTGATAAACTTAGCTGGAAATTCATTCAAGAGATCCTATTAGCCTTTGGCTTCCATCCTTCCTAGGTTGGCTGGATAATGACTCTCATTTCATCTTCCTTCTTCTCCATCATGATTAATGGTTCCCCCTCACCTCCTTTTCATCCTTCCATAGGTATTCGTTAAGGGAATCCCCTTTCACTCTTCATCTTCATCCTCATGGTTGAAGGCCTTGGTCGTTGTCTCAAGGATGTTTTCCTTTCACATAGACTTCTAGGGCTCTCACTTCACTCCAACTCTCCTCTCTCACATAACTAGTTTTTTGGTGACACTATGTTCATGGGCAGTCCCTTCTCTCGGGAGGTAATATATTTCAAAAAAATCTTGGATAATTTTATGGAATCTTCAAGTATCTCCATCAATCATATAAAATCACAAATTTTCTTCTTCAACATGCCTCCCTCTATCTAATTCCATGTTTCCTACATTCTTGGATTCTCTAGGAGCTCCCTTCTGTCCAAATACCTTGGGGTACCCCTTCTTGACTTTGTAGTTCGAAATTTTTCTTGGGAATGTCTTCTCTATCAAATTGGCAAGAAAATTTCTAGTTGGACCTTTTGTCCCCTTAACATTTCTATTAGACTCATTCTCCTCAGATCTGTCCTTCAATCCATTCCCCTCTATCTCGTTTCTTCCCTCTCTGCCCCTGAGCGAATCATGAAATCCATTAGATCTATTCATAGGAAATTTTTATGGAAAGAAGCCAACACAACTAGGAAATGGGCATCAATAGCTTGGAACACACTCTTTTTTCTAAGCTCAGAGGAGAGCTTCTCAAAATTATTCTTCGTGCGAAAACTTGGCAGCGTTGGATTCGAGGTAAGGGTGAGTCATGGTGTGATCTATGGCACAATAAATATGCTCAACATATCCCATATTCAGATCTCATTAGAATTTTAGGGGAAATATCAAGATTCTTAATTTGGAACACTGTCTAGAAACATAAATCCTTAATTCAAAAGAACAGTTTATGGGAAGTTAGGGTTAGCTTATCCACACTCTTTTGGGAAGACTCTTGGAAGCAGCTATCACATATCCAAGCCAACCCCGACTTCCTCCCTCTCAAGGATACTCCTAAAGCTTCTCATGGAGAAAAAGTATATTGATATTGGAGCCCAGATACAAGAACTTTAGAATGGCACAATTGGCCCCTCAACCCTAATCACAATCCTCTTCAAATTCACTCCCTTTTCTCATCTCTTCAGTTTGATATTTCTAGAACTAAAAAATCAGAATCTCCCCGCTCCTTGATATGCTAAGATGGGGATACCATCCAACAAGATGTTTCAACCTCAAGGAATCCTAGTCTTTGGATTCTTATCATGCCTCTACTCCTTTAGAGGACATATAGATAAAAATATAGAAGTTATACCTTTGGCACAAGATAGCTACCTTCCTCTGGCTTATAACTTATGGAAAAATTCTAACTTGGGATCAACTTATCGATCGAGGGTTTCAAGGGCTTGGTCAATGCATCATATTCCACCATGCTGAGGAATATTTAGAACATCTCCTCAATTCCTATTCTTTTAGCATCCCGTTGAGCACTCAACACACCCTAAAGAATTTGCAAAATTTCTTTTTTTTGGGTACCACTTTTCGTTTTTTATGAATCGGAGTCTGTGTCATGAATGAATGGATTGTTTCTTTTTGAGCCTTATCATTGACCATATTTTGTTTGGTTTAAAAAACTATTGATAGATTCAATTTTCTAAGTAATATTGCATGAAAGACCCAAAATGTGCACGTTTTAAAGACTTTTTCAAACGATCCTCAATCGCCGAATTTTTGTCTATAAGACAGTCCTTTAACATCACTGATACATTTTTAGCATCAAAGAATTTTGAGAGGTAAATCATGAGTAGGAACAATCGCTGATCGACGATACATCTTCGGCGTCGGCAGAATTCGAGAGACAAAAACTGCGGAAACATAAAATTTAAACACTTTGCTTATCGTCGATATGTCATCGACATCAACAACATAGGGCATGGTAGTCTGGGACACATGTCTAAAAAAAATCACCAATGTAGATCGGAAGAG
>CBVK0100262303.1:0-10436 GCA_900067695.1 Picea abies
GGTACCTCTTTCGAAGGTAGTCTAGTCGGTTCAAAAAAGGGGTAAACTAGCACCGACAAGACGTGACTTCAAATTTCAATTTAACGAGCGTGAAAGGCCACAAGATCACTCGGCCATTTTTTCATTTTTAAGGAGTCTGAAAAAGGATTAACTATGGACTCCATCAAGAATGCTCTTCTGGACCATTTTTACGAGTGTGAAAGAATAAGGTCACTCGACAATCTTTTCAATTTTAGAGAGNNNACGAGTGTGAAAGAATAAGGTCACTCGACAATCTTTTCAATTTTAGGGAGTCTGAAAAGAGCTTAACTATGGACTCCGTGAGGGTTCCTTTTTCGTAAATTTAGTTCCTCGGGCTCGAAAAAATGTTAAAATTATACTTGAGAATACTCTTCTAGGGATCCGAAGCCTCTAGAGTATACCTTTGTTCGTACAGTTGACTGTCCGGACTGAAAAAGGGGTAAACTACTGTCGGATAGACGTGACTTCAAATTCCAGTTTAACGAGCGTGAAAGGCCACAAGATCACTCAACAATCTTTTCATGTTTAAAGGGTCTGAAAAGGGCTTAAAAGAAGACCTGTTATGTTTTTTGGGAGTCCCAAGGGTGAGGTCAAGAGTGAAAATGAATCATGCAAATGAGGCTCAAACTCGTAATTAGGAAAAACTATAGAGGACTCCCAAGCCTATAGTCATTAGTGACAACATGGACACCATCATGCAACCAGGATCTACCTAGGGAATCCATATTATGGTAGGCTCTACCACCAAATTACGACACTTCTAAAGAAATAATGAGGGTTCTGTGTCGCAACTCGGTGGGATCGATCATATGGAAAAGTGAAAAAGACAACGAGATGCAGAAAGTGGGGGTGGAATCCTGACTTAAATGCAACTAGTTGGGAAAATGTAACTTTTTACCAAAGGATCGTCCAAACACCCAAATCTCAAAAAAATTCCAAATACCCAAAGGAAAACCTCCCTTGATCATCCAAAGAAAACTCCTGAACCATATTAAATGATTTTCAGTTTAGAAAAAATGACAAAAGGGTCCGAAAATTGACAAAAAAGGGCCAAAAAACTCTATAAATAGAAGCTCGCAGCTCATTATCACCATTGTTAATTCAGAAATTGGCTAAAAGAAAAAAATTGTCCCTTTGTGAAAAGAATTGATTCTGGGAGCTTTGGTGGACGAAAAAACCATCTGCTTGGACCAAGTAAGTATAAAATCTCTCCTCTTGCAATTTAAATCTTTACTTATTCTTTTAGTTTCAAGTTTTGGGGGGGTGTCGACCCTCAAAAGGTCGGCCCTAGGTCCACGCGGGATGTCTTATGATAGGTCGCATGTACACTTGGGCAGAGGAAAAAATGCACGTGTGTACACGCGATTGTCATCATTACAACCTGCGTGGACCCTTTATTTAATGGAAAATTTAAAAAAAAAAACAAGGGTTAACCCTCCTGAACTTGTTTTTTTGCAAGATGTATGTTCACTAGAGGGAAAGAGAGCATGAGGAGATTAGTGCGTTGGTAGGGGAAGACCCCAATGTTGTTGTTGGATTGATGCAATGTGGGCTTCTAAAATTCTTCCTATGTCCTTTTATGCGAGCACAACCTAGGCTACTGAATGCCTTGGTTTATGATTGACATCCCGACATAGAGGCCTTTATGTTAGAGGGGCAATCATTGCTGCCTACTACAGAGGATATATACTTTTTGACTGGCCTCTCCAGAAGAGGGGAACCAGTCAATTTCCGGACATTTTCTTCAGGGCCTCATAATATATTAGAGTTGATAGGACTTTATTGTGAGGCTGGTATAGACCAATCGATCTCTCAAGTGCCAATAAGAAAGATCATTGATTTATCACTGTAGGCGTTTGTGTTGCTTATTGGGCGGATGACTGGTTCTACGGCTCTATACCAGGCATCCCTTGCACAAATGAACTGTGTAGTCCAATGCTTAAATGCATAGATATTTCACTGGAGCACTACACTGTTGGATTGTATGAAGAGGCAGCTAACAGATTGTTGGTTGCGGATGAAGAGGAACTTCGGGTTCGGGATGATTCTATGCTATTTCTTCTTTGAAAGAGTTCCTTATCTCAGTCCTCGAGTGGTGGTACGAGGACATCAGGCCTCTCTTCCTGCGGTTTGCAGATGGATAGTGTTACTGCCATGACAGGGTGGTGGAAGGACCAATGAGTCATTTGATGATGAATTCTTTGCTTGGTTGTTGCGACAGATCCCAGTCATAGAGGATTACCCTTATGTTAGGATTGATTTCTCAAGAGACCCTGAGATACTGGTACCTCCTGACGAGGAGCGAGGAGAGATGGGTAAGTTTGTATCATTTTTTTTTTTTTGTGAAACATATGTAATTTTTATGTTCTTTTATATATATATCAATTTTTTTTATACCAGAGTATCTGATAGATATGTGTCTATTATGTGCGGATGTGGGACCAATGCAACCTGCGGATTATGCGAGGAACATGCGTCATCCTTGGCCTGAGGCCGCACCTGCCACCGCAAGGGGACCAACAACAGCATGAGAGCTTCCAGTCGGTGAAGCTGAGAGGGTTTTGGGACAAGTTGAGCGAAACTTTACCTCTCTCACCCACATAGTCCCTATGGTAGAGATTGAGGATCTTCCACCATCTATGCAGCCTCATGTAGTGGGGGCACCACGGACGTGGGTCCGTCTGTTTCGGCGTTTGGAAAACGTTGTTGATCATTACAACAGGGCCCATAGGCCCTGAACTTAGTTAGTCTAGACTTTTCACGTACCGAGAGCACTACTTGTATATATTTTTTGAGGGCATAAGCCCCATGACTCATTATTGGTCATATTTTTGAGGCGCTTGCATCCACCTATGTACTTTGGTGCTTATGATATTATATATGGATTTTTATGTCTTTTTGTGTCTTA
The DNA here is from genome assembly GCA_900067695.1 of Picea abies. Classification (NCBI taxonomy): domain Eukaryota; kingdom Viridiplantae; phylum Streptophyta; class Pinopsida; order Pinales; family Pinaceae; genus Picea; species Picea abies. The sequence continues at coordinate 2,930 of CBVK0100262303.1, forward strand.
TGGATCATATTTGCCTTTAAAAATGTATTTACATGTTTATGTGTATGTCTTTTTATATGTGTGCGAGATGCCAGTCTAAAATTTGATTAGCTAGAGTATCTGTAACTTGGTTTAATCTCCTAGGAACATGAAAATATGTAATATAATCAAAGTTTTGTTCTAAGAGACATACCCTAAGGAATCGTCGGTGTAAATTTGAATTATGAACACGGTAGACTCTATTTAACTGAGACACAACCAGTTGAGCATATAAATAGACCCGGAGATGAGAGATACCAAATGACAGGGCGTCATGAAGAAAATCAATAACTGCACTATACTCGACGAAATTGTTTGTGGTGTCACCCAAGCATATACCTCCGGAAGATAATAATTGGCCTCGAGGTGTAAAAATTACCCAAGATGCGGAGGAAATCCTCCGAGTGTGTCGGCTAGCACCGTCTGTGTACCCAATGAACACCTCTGATTCACTTTACATTTGCCATAGTGATAAAAGATAAAATTCAAAAATGACACATCCATAATACTAAAAGAAACTAGAAAGTAATAGTACAAAGACTATACATATGTTACAAAAAGTTACCCAAGGTGACCTACATATGAGTAATACTTCTTGAGGTAGAGCCCACTTCTAGGTTCTGCCAAAGCATTTCCCTCAAATTCGACCAGACGATAAGCGCTCTTTTTTAGAACCTCTTTTACGATGAAAGGTCCGAACCACATGGGTTTGAATTTTCCTGCCCCCAGGGGGTCCTTATATTGGTCATAGACTAGGACAAGGTCACCTTCAGAGAAAATCTGAGGACGAACAGACCTATCATACTGACACTTGACTTTATGTTTGTGATCCTCGTTGTCCAGGGCCGCATACGATGCTGCTCATTGAGCTGCTCAAGGCATAATAACCGTTCTTCAAGTGGAGAAGTGACTGGCAATAACTGTACTTCCAATTTTAGGGACGGGATTTGACAATCGATAGGCAAGACTTCTTTCAGCCCGTAAATGAGTTGAAAAGGTGAAAAATTGGTTGCAGTTTTAACAGACATTCGGTAAGCCCATAATGTCGAGTATAACATCAAATGCCAATTTGACTTGGCTGAGTTGATCGTTCCCTATAGGATGGTCTTAAGAGATTTATTTACAGCTTCCACATGACCATTTTCTTGGGGATAGTAGGGTGACGAATGTTCTTGTTGCAATCCAAGATTTGATGTTAATTTGGTCATCATCTGGTTCTGAAAGTGACTGCCATGGTCAGTGCCAATCTCTCTCGGGACGTCGAACCTTACTATTATCTGGTTTAATAAAAAAGAGTCGCAATCTCTCCATCATCTTTAAACATTGGCATAGCTTTGACCCACTTCGTGAAGTAGTCTACGGATACAATGATATAACGGTGCCCCCTTGCTGAAGGAGGGTTGCATGTAGTGTAATCAATCCCTCACTTGGTGAAGGGACCAACTGTGATGATAGGAAACATGGGAGTAGGATGTGCCCTCATCTTCCAAGAGAAGATCTTACACGGGTAGCACTTCTTGACCGATTCGATACAATCTTTGATTAGTGTCGGCCAGAAGTAACCTGCTCATAAAATATTTTGGGCTATTGCCAACCCAGACAAATGACTGCCACATGCTCCGGTATGGAAATCGTTAAGCACGATAACTTCTTCTTCGTGAGTGAGACATCGGTGCAGGATGCAGTCTACACCTCTTCGATACAACATATCATTGAGTATGAGATAATTCTTGGCCTGATGGCGTACGACAATGCTCATCATGAGAAGCAGAGGTGGGGCACTTCAAAGTCTGGAGATAGATAAGTATATCTCCATACCAGGGATCCGAAGATGCGATCAAAAACATATCTCCTCTGATAGGCGACTCTTCGGCCATAACATCACCTGACTCAACCAGAAGTTCTGAAATAAGTTCTACGAAGACCAGTGACTTTTTGGATTTCGCTGAAATGAAATATAAGTCGAATTCCTGGAGGACAACTATCCATCTACTGATCTTTCTGCCTATTACCCATCGTGTCAACACGTATTGAAACGGATTCACAATGGCAATGACGGTGGTCTTGCGAAACAAAACACAATGACGGAATCGTTGAACATGATGGATTGTTGCCAACGCAAGTTTTTCGATATGAGAATAATTAAGTTTCGGTCCGACTAGGCCTCGGCTCAGGTAATAGATCACATATTCTGAGAGAAAATCATCTTCCTGAACTAAGACCATGCCGATGGTGGACTCTGCGACAACCAGGTATAATAAGAAATCTTTGTTATAGTTGGGTGGCCGAAGCAGAGGGGCAGTTGTGAGGGCATGTTTCAATGCGTCAAAGGAGCGTTGAGCGGCATCGTCCTAATGAAAAAGAACATCTTTCTTCAGTAAGCACATAAAGCCCTTTGTGATCTCGACATAGTTGGCGATGAAACGTCTTAAAAAATTCGCCTTGCCTTGTAGATTTTGAAGTTGAAGGATTGTGCATGGGGGAGGCAACTGAACTATTGCCTCAACCTTGAGAGGATTGACCATGATCCCTGTTGTTGACACTATGAAACCTAACAAACGTCCTAATGTTATGCAAAATCCACACTTGTTTGGATTCAAGCGAATCTGGAAGTAGCAGCATCGCTCAAAGATAAGTCGGAGGTGTGTGGGATGATCTGTTCTCTTGCAAGATTGAGATGCTAAATCATCTAAATAGGCTTCGACTATATGCTTGAGATCATGGAAAGCAAAAGATATGGCCCGCTGAAAGGTCGCTCCAGCATTTTTGAGACCAAAGGGCATCTTATGATACACAAATGTACCCCATGGACAAATGAATGTCATTTTGTGCTGGTCTTCGGGTTTGATTTGTATTTGATTATATCTCGAAAAACCATCCATGAAAGAAAAGGCCTCGCAACCTGCACATTCATCAATTATCTGGTCGATGACTGGTGTGGGGAAATTATCTTTTGGATAGGCCTTGTTCAGATCACGGAAGTCCATACATACACGAATTGTGCCCTGTTTCTTATTGACCAACATAGGATTTGACACCCATTGGGTCAAATGGATAGGATAGATAAAACCAGCTTTTAGCAATTTCTCAACTTCAACCTTAATGGTTGTTGCTTTCCTGGGATTAACTGGATGAAGCTTCTGCCGAACAGGCTTGGCATCCGGATAAGTTATGATTTCATGTTCGACTATTTTTGGATCGATGCCTGGCATTTCCTCGTAAGACCAAGCAAAAACGTCGCGGAATTCTTTAAATAGATCTGTATAGATTTGAATCTCTCCAGGGGAACAATCAACTCCGACGAAAACATTCTCCACGACACCAGGGGTTCTGGAGATATTAATCGGTATGGTTTCAGCGATAGTTGCCATATTACCCTCAGCATAAACCTCATGTGTAGCTAAGGGATTAATAGGACAAGACCTATCTCCAGTCATAGTCAAGGCAAATTCTCCGGCTTCGATTCTACTTAACTCTGGGAGGAAGTATGATCTGTGATGGAGATCGTCCCAAGGTTTGTCCAAACTAGTCATTGCTTCAATTATTGCTTCGTTGGAAGGCAAGACTAAGTCTAACGAATCAGTATCAGTGAGAGAGCCTTGAGCCCAAATAGGCTCTAGAAGTGGATCTAACTCTTGTGCAAGAGTTGGATCTGTGTCAGCCAAATCTTTCTGGACTAAAGAGTACGCTACTTCGGTTGCGGATAAGGGCATAGATATGTCAGGGTGCCCTGTCCTTTCCATCGTGGCCGATGGGGAAGGAAGTATCCACGGATCGTTGAAGTAAGTCGTGCAAAACGATGAAACTTGGAAAATATCAACCTTATGGTGGTTGGATATGAACTTGACATTGCCTTGAGGGGGTGGGTAATCGAAGGTACCCATCAAAGATGGCCACAAACCAACCCCTACGTTGACTATGCCCGGTTGGGGATTATCAATCATTGGGACCGCGGAGACCCCCAATGAAGGATCAGGTCTGGAGAAAGACAATTGATCAATGGTCAAAATTCGGTCTTCGTGTGGAAACAACAAGATCCAGAAAATTGTAGCAGCCACTGTTTGCATGGCATAAGTCCAACTCCTTCCTAACAAAAGATTGTAGTCGAGGGATGCGTCGACTACTTCTACCTCGATAAACAAGGTCTTCCCTCCTAACTGCATAGGGAAAGAGGAAATGATACCATGTGGTCAGAACGAACGACTGTCAAAAGTAGTGAGAAGAGTAGGTGACGGAGACAAAACGGGCTGACCAATGGCCTTCCAACATGCCAGCGACATAACGCATGTCGAGGGGCCCTCATCAACCACCGTATGGAAAATGTTCCGAGTAAAATTTTTTGTGGGGTGAGACACTACTATCTGAAATGCTATGTGGTAAGGTAGACGAGGTTTTAAGTCAGTTGTATCCAACATGATTGTACCTGAATTACAAGTCTCAGTAGATCCTAAAGAAGGTAACAAAGCTTTCCTCTGGGAAGGGCAGTTTTGGAGGACCTCCAAAGCGAACATCGCACAAGGGGTTTGAGAAAAATCCTCCACCATAGTATAGTTATGGGTGGCCCTTGCGTTTGGGATGTGAGAAGCTTTCTTGAATGCGCCTTTTGGGATGCATGTCATTGTTTCGCCCAAAGTCCTCTTGATCTAGAGAGGAAGAGATGGGAGTTCAGCTTTTTTTCCCTTTCAGAATTGCTTGGTTTACTGTAGTCATGCGCCCTAGTTGATATAAAAGCATCACCCTTCATCATATACACATTCACGGATGTGGGATTGTTCGAAGATGGAGAGGGTCCTTGACTGCCCCCTTCTGCCCTTGTAGAGACTTGGGTTAAGTTTTGCCCATGTTGAAAAGGATTGGTTAACACGACAAGTTGTCGTTGTGTCACAAAATTTTGGGCCTCTGCAAGCCGAGGATATTGGTGGGTCGGGTGGTCTTCCGTGCACAGTTTGCATAGATACCTGACCTTCTGTTTCTCAGTGTTGCCCCCGCCATCATTATTAGTGGGTTTCTTACCCCCCTTACCCTTCTTTCGTTGTTTTTTCTTTCCTTCAGGTTATTAGGTAGCCTTTGGATTTGTCGATTTCACTGTGTGTACATCCGACATTTGGGTAGGGGGGCAGCCAAAATAGTAGTTTGGCTGGATTTTGTGTGTTGTATAGACAATTGCTGCAATTGCTTCGTCAGTTGCTCAGTGGGCTTTGTGTGTGCTGAACCAACAATACAATCGACATGTGGTCCATCTCTCTGTCTGGTTGTATCAAGTATTGAGCATGGCACATCTGGAAAGATCTCATATAATAAACTGGACTGAGAGTAGATTAGCTCAAGCTGTTGAGCTCTCATGATGGCATCTTCTTCGGAAAACACTCCCGACGCCGCGACGTCTTTGGATAACTGTGGGACCAAAGAATTAAGGAACCACTTAAGTAGGAATGCTAGTGGGACTAGCACCTTAATTAAACTCTTCTGATGTCTCCATTCTCGGATGTGATCAGAGATATGGTCTGCTTTTTTCTGTGAGAAATTGGCCAACAATTCTGTGCCAGCATTGTATCGCACAGGTAATTGGAAATGGTTGAGGAAAGCCATTGCCAATTCGTCGAAGGAAAATTATCTTGAGCGTTCGATCTCAATGTACCATTTCACGACACTCCCAATGAGAGTACATTGAAACAATCACAACTATATAGAGTCGTCCTTTAACGAATTAGACAAGCACCAAAGGTGAAAAGTAGTCACATGATCTCTTGAATCTTCATTAGGCTTGGTCTCAAACTTTGGTATGTATGAAGGAAACTTTGTCAGCATAGGGGGACAACGTTGATCGTGACAGATAGGGTCATTCAACAACCTTGTCAAGTCTGACAAATGCAAGGTTGTCAGGAAAGATAGTTTGGGTTGTTGGTGATAACCATGGAAAAAGGGGCCTAGAGTTTGACTGGCACCAGGCTGCTAAGAAAAGTTTGGCTGCTGGCCTGGGTTCTGGTAAAAACCATGGCCATGACCAGCGTACGGATTCTGCGTGTGAGGAGACATCATCGGTTGATTCCCAAAATAGGACGTAGATGGTTGGGCATGCATTACATTTGGAGGACTTTGGGAAGGGTTACCCCATGTCGATCCCATGGGCATAGGCATAGTACCTTGTCCGGGGTTCCATTGGTTGTGAAAATAATTTCCCTAGATCAACATTCCTGACGAGGGAACTGATCCTTGCCAAGAATTCCAAGGTCCTGATGCGAAAGAGGTTCCTGGGTTTGCCCCCTGTGCAGGAATAGTACCCTGCATAGGAATAGGTTGTCCATAACTGGGGTTTCCCTCAGTCGAGAATGAAACTGACAAGAAAGCGTTGTTACCAAACGCACCAAATAAATAAACCAGTGTCGAACCGACCGACATATTATGAGAATGTGGTCCTTGACTCCTTGCTCCAAATACACTATGGTGCGTGGGTGGCCCAGTGGATTGCTGGTGGGTACCACCAAGCAAAGGGGACGAAGGAGGTATATGCTTCCCCCGTAAGGGAAAGTGTTAAAAGGAGCTGAAGTGCCCCCCATGTGTCCTTGCATAGGAGCATTAGAGTTCCCTGCCCCTAGACCTAAAGTCTGTAAAGTGGAGTAGGAAAGTACAGGACTTGTACCTGAGCTAGGCATCCTGTATGAGAACGGAGGGCCTGTCACACTCGGTGTGAAAGGGGTAGTGGCCATCACCATAGATGGGATTGGACCAATGCTTGAGGTAGAGGTGGTCGAGACCATGGTGGCTCAGACTGGTGATGGTAGGTGAGGAGGTGGAATATCCCCCATGGTGACAACCGTAGTGGGAATTGAGGAATTCCCAGAAGAAGTGGCAACATTTGTTTCCATTACTGTGTGCGACACTGTCTGACACTCGTAAGGGTGAATCTGTATGATTATGGGTATCGAAAGATCAGTGGTTGGAGTTTTAGATGGACCAAAAGCTTTCGCCCCAAGGTCTAAAATGGTCATTTCCTCCGGATGTTGGTCGGGTACAGTTTCCTGTGACCCAGTTGCTTCAAAAGACCCTTGTTGGTCTAGCTTTCACCTTAATGGTGGCGGAGGTGGCTCCAGTGTAACCAGTGATAAGCCCAGAAGCTTTCATGACCAGCGGAGCTCGTGATCCTCCACTATGTGAGAAGATCAAAGACACACTAGGGCTTTCTATTCATTCAAAAACAACACACACTAAAAAGGTCCCTCCAAGATAAAACAAACAAACACTAAACTAGTTGGAAAAATAGTTACAACAACCAACATTAGAGAAACTTACTGGTGCAAGTGCAACTCGAACACGGAAGAACCCTCTGGTTATACTTTGCAAATCGTGGCTCGATGTCTGTCCTAGGTACCGTGGTATACCCCCTCATTCACCTATGTATGTCTCTAAAAAGATAGGCAACTAGGTTGCCGACGCGCGAACAGTCACCAAGCAGGTACAGTCGAAAGTCGGGTAGACCACAATGAGCAGG
>CBVK0100262305.1:0-13355 GCA_900067695.1 Picea abies
GGCTAGCTTAGAAGCATAAACCTATGGCTGAAAAGTGTTGCTATGGCAAGGCTTTTCAAAACCCTAGAAGTAAACCCTAGGTGTAAACTTAATTAGGCCTAGAATCACTCCTTTCTTCAATTTATGCTCAAAACTAGCTCAAGACAAGAGATGGCTAGTGTAGCTATGGCTAGGCTAAACCCCCTCAAATCCAATGGCTATAAGCTCAGAGCCTTTTTTGATGCAAGCCCAGGCCGGTAGTGATGGAGGCTGGTACTGCTGACAGGACAAGTCTGGCTGAGAAGAAGAAAAGATGGGCCCCCAAGGGCCATCCTCAAGTCAATCTGCTCTCGTACTCCATGTCTAGGACCATGTGGGCCTCGAGACATGATCTCCTAGTTATCCCTAGATATCGGGGATAACAGGGAACACCACTTTAAGTTGTTGGCTAGGTAAGGGGGGGTCTTTTAAGTCGAAAATTACTTTTCCAACTTAGGAAAAATGTCAGGAAAAGGTTTGGGTATGGGTTTAAACTTTACTCATCATCTCCCACCTTTACTTTACTCACTTAGCTCATAATTACCAAAAATGACATTTTTACTATGTCATGACTAGCAATTAAAATTGTTGTTTTGATCGACTTTGACTCCCTATGGACAAACACCTAACAAAAGTTGTCCAATTGGTCTCATTCCATTTCTTTTGAGCACAAATACCCCTAGTAAAAGCCCAAGGACCTAGTTTTTACATTTTTAATCAAAATTTAATTAATTAAATTACACAACCTTAGTCAATTTTAATTAATTAAAAAAAACCTATCTAGACTCGACGAAATTCCACGAAACTTTGAGAGATGTCTAACATGGTTTGGATCAACAACACTCTTGCTCAAATCCAAACTCATCAAGAATCTATCTATCTGATATAGTTTCCAACTCATGGATGGTAGTACGGATGGAAGTGTATCGGGTTTACTGGATCAAGTGTCTCATCATAGACAACTCGCTCTGTTTGTGAGAAACCTCTGGCTATAGATCTCGTTTTGTATTTCTCGACACTTCCAACAACTACATGCTTGATCTTATTGATCCACTTAGAAGTTACCACAGACTTCCCTTCTGGTCCCTGAATAATATCTTCTACATCATTCTTTAAGATATATTGGTATTCTTCTGTTATGGCATCTTGCCATACCTATTCTCCTGTTGCTTCTCTAAGACAAGGAGGCTCAACATCAATGAAGTGGTTCATGACTGAAGGATAGCTTGAAAATCTCTTTTGCTTTCTCGAGATGTGCCTTGAGAGGCTTGTATGTTTCTTTGCCTTTTGTAGAGTGAGTCTAGGTAGGCCTTTTATGCTCTACTGCAATATCTCTGAACATATCAACTGGAGCAACTAGATCAATTGGAATAATGTATGTCTCCCTCCGAACTGCTGAAGGGGGAGAAGGTATTGTCTTACTGTCAATCTCCATCTGAGATTCTCTGGATCTTTGAAAGACTCTCTCTTCTTCAAGGGCAACGTCTCTGCTTGTCTCAATCTGTGTCTGACCAGGGATGTCAATCTGGAATGTCTTTGAAGATTCAATGTATCCTTTCTTTCTAAAGGATCTAGCTTGTACTTCTTCTCTTTGGGTACATGAAAATACACCGGGCACCCAAATAACCTGAAGTATTCAATCTCAGGCTTCATTTTGGTGAAGACTTCTTCGGGAGATATGCTTTTCAAAGTCCGGTGAAGACTCTTGTTTTGAACATATACTGTGTCATGCATGCTTTTGGCCATAGAATCATAGAAGGATTCTGGTCATGCATTATTGCATGGATTGCCTCAATGATGGTTCTATTCTTCCTCCTTCTCAAATGGTTTTGACTCCCTCTGCGGGATAAACATCTTCCTTTCTTGTTAACCTATCTGGAGTCTTCACTTCCAGTGTGTTGTTCCTCTGAATGCACTGAGATCCCTCTCGATCCATGACTTTAGCAAAAGGTTCCTTCCTCCTGCAATTACCCTCATGACAATGATACAAATAATAAATATACAAGTGCATACCTGAGGGTGCTGATATGATTTCTCCAATGGGACTTGGTTTATCTCTGTCCTCTGAGATCTTCATGAAGAAGGTAGTCACGGTATCACCTTTTGTCATTTTGCTACTTTAAAGCTGGCCCTTCAATGTAAGAGTTTGTGTATATGATTGACTTCCTTGTCTTGTAGTCATCTTCCTTCCATTCATCAATAGCTTTTTTCATCATATTTTAGATTCTTCAGAAACCCTTGTTAACTAGGCTAGAAAACCTAACGGCTAGTCTAGGCTAGCAACCTTAGGTTTTGTTTGGCTTATGACTGCCAACAATAAGCCTTGAAAGTTAGAAGAACACATGTAACATTGAAGGCTTCTTCAAAGACTTGCAGAAACCCTAAAAATAGAAATCTGCAGAAAATTGCGAAACCCTAGGGCCAAAATTTCAGAATGCTCGGAAATTCACTTTCAGAGTCTCTAGAGGTGCGTTGGAGAAGGCCGTACTCTCCCATGCCAAAATTTGCCTCAACGTCCAAGCTTTAGGGGCTGAAACACTCAAAAGAAGAGGGTCATACGGATTTTTTGGAAACCCTAGGAGGGTCGTACGGTTCTGCAGAAGAGGAGGGATGACTGGTAAAAGCTTGTAGCTTCTGCAATGGGTTCTTCAAGACCTATGCTCTGATCCCATGTTGATTTTTCAATAAGCAAGGAAAAGTATGAAGTTCATTCCATTTTAGCATTTAACCATAACCATTAATGTTGCAGCAACCAAGATCACAAGAAGAAGCACCATGCACAAGAACACAAGAAGTATCCCGGGAAACCCTTCTCAACAAGGGAAGAAAACCCAGCCAAATCCTTTGCTAAATTCTTCAAGAGAAAGACCTTCACCACCAAGAAAACCTAGCACACAAGAGGGTGCTCAAACCCTAGAAGACTAGCACCCAAGAGAGGTGCACACTTTTCCCAAGAAGGTGTACTTGCTGAAATTTCCAAACTCACATGAAAGATATGATTCCTCAATGGGGAATTTACCTTTACTTATACTAGACTTAGCCTGTCAATAGAAGCGTCTATTGGCACAACAGGGCCGACCTCACTAGCTTATAATATAATTAATATTAACCAGATTAACTATCTTTTACATTAATTACCAGTCACATTAAGGTGGGGTCGAACTGTACCCTTTACATTACAATTAGGGTTACAAGTAGGTCTGACTCTTGAACAATATGGCAAGGGATCTGATACACCCACTAGTGCTCATCCACTAGGGGCACATCCATAGGGATGTCCATATCTCTGGCTCACTGTATTACACAGAAGAACCACTTCTTCACTAGTGCTCGACCACTAGGATCACGTTCACCTGTGCTTGTCCACAGGCACGCCCACTCAACGGATCTTCTTTCCCACTACATTACACAGGAGAGTCATCTGGAGTTTCTCGTCAACTCTTCTGCTTAGAGGAGGCTAATACATCATCTTCATTTCTGTTCTCATGACGATGCACCCAACACTTTGGGATTTCACATGTTCACCTTGTGCTCAGCCACAAGCACGTCCAACTCTGCAGATCACCTTTCTCATTGTGTTTACACAGGAGAATCATCCGGAGTTCTTCTCAACTCTCTGTATGGAGGAGGTCATCTCTACGTTCCAGCTCTATCTTAGATAGGAACCACACACCCTTCTCAGGGGGTTTCTCTCAGGTTTGTAAGCTGGAGAATGTCTCACATGGATGCAATAATCCACATCTCACAGGTTTGTAAACTAGAGAATGTTTCACATAGCTGCAATCTTCAACACTCCCTCTCAGCTAGGGAGGCATTCTTCATCATGCCAAGTCTCACACGTATGTACTTTGAATTTTGTCTTGGCTAGAATCATCAACACTCCCTCTCAACTAGGTAGGCAATCTTCACTAACTTAGTTTGGTGAAGATGTCTTCAATCTGCTCATGTGTAGTAAGGTACTACATGTGTACAATTTTCCTCTGCATCATATCTCTGATATAAGGATATTTCATCTCATTGTGTTTCGATCCATCAAGAAACACTGGGTTGTCAAGGAGCTTTACCCACGGCTCTTGGTTATCATCATAAGATCCATCTCATGGTCAAGTCAGTTTGTCAAAAGCTTGTGAAGCCACATTGCTTCGCACACTCGATGATATATACTCTGCCTCTGTGGTACTCAAGGCCACAAAGTTTTGTTTCCTGTTGCATCAGGAAACCATGGAAAACTTCACGGTAGAACATCAACCGGATGTGCTCTTTGGGTCCACTGTACTTTCTACTCAATCTGAATCGGCATATCCTGCAAACTCAAGTTCACACTGGAGGCATATCTCAGGCCATATCCAATTGTGCCTTGTACATATCTCAATACATGTTTTGCTGTTGTCTTGTGAGTCTGTCTCGATTGACTCATGAAATGACTAAGCATATTCACTGCATGGCATGAATCAAGTCTGGTGTTAACTAGATACATCAGTGATCCAATCAGTTGTGGATTAGTCTTGTCTGAATCATCATCAATCTTATTCTTTAAATCCATCACGGTAGATTTTGCATTCTGTCATACTGAACTTCTTTAATATTTTCACTGTATATTTTCCTTGACTCAGGAAAATCTCATCGGTCCTCTGTCATACTTCTTTTCCCAAGAAGTAGTGCATCATACTTAGATTCTTCATCTCGAATTCAGAAGTCAAGGATTACTTGTATCCAATAACAAAGCTTTCTGAATAAGTCATCAGGATCAGGCTCTCATCACCAACACTGTAATGATATAGGTTTGGATCAACAACACTCTTGCTCAAATAATTGAAGGGTTCTTTGGGTTATTTAGTTACTACAGGCGGTTTGTCAGGGGTTTTTCACAGTTAGGGGCTCCACTCACAGATCTAACGAAGAAGTGTGCTTTTTAGTGGATTGATGAGTCACAACAGACTTTTGAGAAAATGAAGGAGGTTATGATCACATGCCCTGTTCTAGCCCTTCCAGATTTCTCTTGGTAGTTTGTCCTAGAGTGCGATGCATCAGGGGTGGGGATTGGAGCAGTTTTGATGCAGGGGGGCCATCCCATTGTGATAGAGAGCAAGACGCTCAGTGAGCCGGAGAGACTTTATTCGATTTACGACAAGGAAATGCTAGAAATCATGCATGCCTTAACCAGATTCAGGCAGTATCTGGTGGGTAGTAGGTTTGTGGTGAAGATTGATCACAACAGTCTCAAGTATTTCTTGGATCAGAAAGACCTTAGCGAGAGACAACAAAAGTCGGTCTCGAAGATCCAAGCCTCTAACATTTTGAGTATATTAAAGGAAAAAGTAATATCGTAGCAGATGCTTTATCTAGGAGGCCAGCAGGGTGTTCGATGATGGATATTTTCACAGACTGGAAGGCACATTTGTTGGAGTACTCCAAAAACAAGTTTTCCTGTGAGGTACTGGACAGACAGGTAGTGGATGATAGATACCGGGTGCTAGACGATGTCATTTTATACAAGGACCAGCTCTACTTGGTTCCAGAATCTACCTTAAAAGGGAAGGTTCTGAAGGTTTGCCACAATTCACCTATAGTCGGGCATCAGGGATTCTTCAAAACATACTGGAAGATCAGGGAGAGATTCTCATGGAAGGGTCTCAAGGATGATGTACTGAAACACATCTGGGAGTGCACAACTTGTCAGCAGAACAAGTCTGAGCAGACACACCCCGTGGGGTTACTCCAGCCTCTACCCATTCTGGAGCAGAAATGGGAGAGCATTTTATGGACTTCATTATAGGACTTCCTCGAGTGCAGGGCAGGGACTGCATATTTGTAGTGGTCAATAGGACAACCAAATTTGCACACTTCTTTGCCATACTGATGGACTACAAGGCCATACAGGTAGAAGAACTATTTTTCAGGGAGGTTTTCAGATTGCATGGTTTACCCAGGAAAATAGTCAGTGACAGAGATGGGCGCTTCATCAGCGTATTTTGGCAGGAGCTCTTCAGGTTGGTGGGCACAAAGTTAGCCACGAGTACCAGCTACCACCCGCAGATAGATGGACAGACGAAAATCGTTAACAAATGGGTGGAGGGGTATCTGAGGAATTATGTGGGAGGGCAGCAGCGCACATGGTGTTAGAAAAATAGGTGTGCTTGTTTCACCATAGACAATATAGTAATATTCTTACCCAACCATAGGCACAAAGGCCACCCCCGAGGACCTTAACCTTGGCAAACAAAATAACTCCAGAAGCAATCCAATAGCCAACCAAGGTAGCACACCTTTCTCCAAGGCTAGCGCACCAAGCAAGAATAACCAAAGGCCAAGCAAAAAGTCCAAACCATAACCAAGAGACCAAGTTACCACTGCTGCAGCTACAACTGTCCTCCAGTCATGCACACTTCTTGTCCTTATGCAGTTGTGAGTGAGTGAGACAAATGTGCTCTAGCGCCCTCTATTTATACTACTCTATCTCACTTGACTGGGCCAACTTCTCTTTCTTGGAGGCTAATAACTCAATATTAAATATTCTCTTGAGCCGACTTGTCTTCTAGGGTTATTATCCAATGTTTTAGGGTTTCTCTTGCTTCCCGGAATATTCTAGTCTTGTCAGAGGTTACATGTGGAGGTTAATACCTCCCGCAGCTACCATAATATCAACACATGGGTGAGATGGTTACACATGGATGAGTACTGTTACTACACAACTTACCACATGTCTATCAGGATGTCAACATTTAGAGCATTGTATGGATAGGATGCACCCTCTTTTGTGGAGACTGTGTTTGGGGATAGCAGGGTCCCGGGGGCCAAAGACTGGATCAAAGAGAGTCAGAGGATTCTACGGGCAGTGAAGGAAAATATGTAGGTAGCACAAAACCAACAGAAGATATATGTAGATATGTAGAGGATAGAGTGTAGTTTCGAGGCAGGGGACTTGGTTTTTGAAATATCCCTAATCCCGCTGATCAGGATATTTACTATGGATCTAGGGTTCTGTCTCACAGATCTGATACACTGGGGGTTTCTGAATGCGTTTTATCAGCAGATCTGATACTCTGGGGGTTTCTGGATGCATTTCAGTTGTGTGCTTAAGATGTTTATGGTTATTGCATGTGCATGCTGTATATTATGGTTTAAACAATATATAGATGATGCATGCGGAAATAAAGAACATCAACTGCCCAACAATATGTATTATGAGACTCAATCATGGGAATACAATGATATACTGGAAATATAGAATATAGTCGTCAGTTAGATCGCATGGATCGTCACTGGAATACAAAAAAATAACATAAAAATACCCGTGATCAGAAGATGAAGGCAGTTCTGATGCATGCATTGATAGATCGACAAAAATAGGCGATCCCGAAGAAATGTAGTAACTGCTACAAGATGGAAAACTCGTCCGGGAGGTTATACCCGTTGGAATGAGCTAGAATCTATCCCAATAGAAGCACCCTGGTCTCTGGAATGATACTGATGAGTGTCGAAAGACAGATCTGATCTCTAATGCACTTGATCTCGACTCGTGGGGGGTTTACGCGCCTCCTGGGACCCTGGATGCGCCCCAAATGAGCCCACCAACGTTATCAGTTGCTATAGGACTCGAAATGATTGCTTCGCCAAATGCGAAATTGGGTCGGAAGGGTTTCCCCAAATCTGCTCTGATGCTCCGCCTGCAACCCCAAATGTCCGTTCGAAAGAGTTGCGCCCTAAATGGCTGGATGATGCACTCTGAAGGATTCCATCGTCAGAATTTGATGGAAAGTAGCTCAATCTAAGTGCCTGAGCTGGATCTCAACTGGGTCGGAAGGAAACTGCATTCTGAGCTTTGACCTCGTGCAGCTCCACAAACCCTCAATCTGACTTGCGCCCTCACTGGCTGAGCTGTGCACATTGTAACTGGATGCTTCTGAATATCACAGTGAAATACCTGGATGGTATCTCCGATGGGCTAGGGTGTGTCTCTCAACACCGAAACCGATTAATGGTGGTGGTTTCCTCCAAAAATCCACAAAACAGTAGAAGTCGAATCTGTTCCTCCTCTGGGAACTCTCAACATCAAATCATAACATTGCATAATTAGGAATTAGGTCAAATTCCTCCCTTTATACCCATCCCAATCTAATTCACCATTGACCTCACTTAAGCTAGGTGCTTTTCCACCTAAGGTGAATAATTAATTAATTAAGTCCCCCTTTAGCACCTTTTCATTCTAATTCTTCATTGACTTAGGCTTAAATGACTTTTCCTAAGCTTTTTGGCTTAATTCATCGTTTAGCCACCAATTCACCCTTATTTCTCCATCTTGTTCCCTGTTTGTGCCTGACTATAGTCTACAAGAACATATAGACTACTAAGTCACTCCATGCTGGCCTACTCTTGAGAATGGGACATCACAGTCCTCCCTTCTTGAGATTGCTTGTCCTCAAGCAACATCAATCCTGGGTGCTACAAAATATGTTGTCCCTCCTATGTGGCATCCTGCACTGGAAGACCCCTCCATCTAACCAAGCACTACCTTATGACCCTGCTCCTCAACCTGTGCTCTTTTTGCTCTAATACCTCCTCTGGCACTAGCTCTAACTGGCCCTCCTCATCCAAGGGTGGCAACTCCTTTGAAATACTAATATGTTGTCCCACGACCTTTTTAAGGCAAGAGACATGAACGACATTATGAATCTTGCTACCCTCCGGTGGCTCTAGCTCGTATGCCACCTCGCCTATCCTCCTGATGACTCTGCATGGCCCATAAAACTTCAGCTTCAGCTTCTTTGCTCTGCTCCTCTTTAAGGAGGATTGTCTGTATGGCTGTAATCGCAGAAAAACCAAATCCCCTACCTCAAAACTGCGCTCGACTCTGTGTCGATCTACATATATCTTCTGCTAGTTCTGAGTCATCTGCAAGTTCTCCCTCACTGACCGTAGAATCCTCTGACTCTCCTCCACCCAGTCTTTGGTCCTCGGGACCCTGCTGTCCCCAAACACAGTCTCCACAAAGGAGGGTGCATCGTATTCGTACAATGCCCTGAATGGTGACATCCGGATGGACATATGGTAAGTTGTGTTGTAACAATACTCACCCATGTGTAACCATCTCACCCATGTGTGCTGCTGCCCCCCCACATAGTTCGTCAGATACCCCTCCACCCATCTGTTGACGATCTCTGTCTGTCCATCTGTCTGTGGGTGGTAGCTGGTACTCGTAGCTAGCTCTGTGCATGTCAACCTGGACATCTCCTGCCAAAACACGTTGATGAAGCGCCCATCTCTATCACTGACTATCTGCTTGGGTAAACCATGCAACCAGAATACCTCCTTGAAAAACAACTTTGCTACATGTATGGCCGTGTAGTCTGTGGGTATGGCAAAGAAATGTGCAAATTTGGTCAGTCTGTCGACCACCACAAATATATAGTCCCTGCCTTGCACTCGAGGAAGGCCTGTAATGAAATCCATAGAAATGCTCTCCCTTTATGTTCTGGAATGGGTAGAGGCTGTAGCAGCCCTACGGGGTGTGTCTGCTCGGACTTGTTATGCTGACAAGTTGTGCACTCCTGGAGATGTTTCAGCACATCATCCTTGAGAGCCTTCCATGAGAGTTTCTCCCTGATCTGCCTATATGTTTTGAAGTACCCCTGATGCCCTGCTGTAGGCGAATCATGACACACCTTCAGAATTTTCCCCTTCAGGGTAGATTCTGGAACCAAGTAGATCCGGTCCTTGTAGAAAATGATGTCTTCAAGAACCCAATATCTCTCATCAACCACCTGTCCATCCATCACCTCACAAGCAAATTTGTTTTTGGAGTACTCCAACAACAAATGAGCTTTCCAATCTGTGCAAATGTCCATCATTGAACATCCTGTTGGCCTCCTAGACAAGGCATCTGCTACGATATTCCTTTTTCCCTTGACATACTCAATGTCAAAGTAAAAGGCTTGGATCTTTGAGACCCACTTTTACTGTTTCTCACTGAGATCTTTCTGATCTAGAAAATACTTGAGATTGTTATGATCGATCTTTACTACAAATCTGCTGTCTACCAGATACTTCTTGAATTTGGTTAAAGCATGCATGATCGCTAGCATTTCCTTGTCGTAAATCGGATAGAGTCTCTCTAACTTGTTGAGCTTCCTGCTCTTAAACACAATGGGGTGCCCCCCTTGCATCAAAACTACTCCAATCCCCACCCCTGATGCGTCGCACTCTAAGACAAACGACTGCGAGAAGTCTAGAAGGGATAGAACAGGGCATGTGCTCATAACCTCCTTCATTTTGTCGAATGTCTGTTGTGACTCCTTTGTCCAATGAAAAGCACCCTTCTTGGTCAAGTCTGTGAGTGGTGTTATCGCATAGTTTGTATTTTAGGTCACAGGCTACAGGATGGTGGACAAACTGGCGTAACTGGAACCTTCCCCACCCAATGTCACCTCGATGGGGAGGTTCTTTCTGTTTAGGGAGGTTAGCCCAGGGGAGACGTCCTCGGTAACCTGGGGTTTGAAGAGGCAAAGAATAAAAGGTCAAGAGTTAAGGTTCCCTCCTCGCAGGTTACCACCAGTATCAGATAATCCGGCCAATCAGCCAATAAAGAAGTGAAGTCCCTGTTGAAAACACTTGCCTGGAACAAGATGACAACAATACAATATTTGCAGGCTATAACTCAAAGGGTTAGTACTTCTTAACTATCTAATTTCAATTTATAAGCAATATAATAGACGAAATGAAGTCAATGTTCTGCTAAATAGCCAATAGAACATCACCAATTCATCAATGTCTACGAAATTGACCAAGCCAACAGTATTTCTAATCAACAATTGTTCAATAAATGCTTAACATCATCAATTTAATTGCTTATTAAATGGTCAAAAGGGTTGTTGCATCAGGTATGACGTCAGCCCTAGTTAGTGGCGTTAGGGTTAGTTAGGGTTTCAAAAATGAAAGTTTTAAAAGATGATTTAGCACACTACAAGCTCAGCGTTGGAGAAAATACCAGTGCCTTAGGGTAAATGGAGCCAAAGTAAGGGCAAAAGGTCTCGGGAGGACTTAAATTTAGAGACTAGAAGGTAGGGTTCCATGGTGCTGCAATGGCAGGGCCCTAGAATCAAAACCCTAAGGGAAGGAGGCTCACTCTGGTGTTGCTTAAGCAAGGCCTTGTGCTCCTTCCTCTTTCTCTAGATACACTTGGAAAAACGGCTAGCTTCAAAGTACAAATTTAAGGGAGAGGGTGTTGCAATGGCAAGGCCCTCAAACCCTAGGAGGTGAAACCCTAGGTGTAGTCCAGCTAGGCCTAGGACGTCTCCTCTTTTCAACCTATAACCTCAATGCTAGCTCAGAAAAAGGGAGAAAAGTGTAGCAACGGCTAGGCTATATCTCCCTTTATCAATGGCTAAAACAATTTCTCAAACAAGGGGACATATAGCAATGACCTACTTGTGTGCTTGCTACCTAGGGTTTCAAGATTCAACAATATAATAGAAAATGTAAGAAATTAAACCTACAATCATTCACTTAAGAAGTTTTGCATGAAAAATTTACTTACATGACATGAAGAAAGCATAATCAAACCCTAGTTGTAAACCTTCCTTGAGAGAAACACCATATATGCCAAGAGAAATCCTCCAAGAAGAGTTGCGCCTCACTTGAAACACCAAAAATACCAAACAAAATGCTAAAAGATAGTCTCTCACAAGAGAGTGAGTTGTGTTATATTAAAATGAGGGAAAAACGTCCTCAATATATACCAATCCATGACCTTTTAATTACAAAATAGGTCATTCAAACAACCGACAAGGCTGACTACAAAATTTACATTTTTTTTACATGAAATGCTAGATAAATGACATAAAATGAGCAAAAGGTGGGACGTCAAGCCCTTCTGAGGGAGATGTTGGCCCTTTTTGGGCATATCCAGCATCCAGAAGTGAGACGTTAGCCCTTCTAGGGCTCCTCCAAGCTGCCACACGTGCCAATAACCTCAACACACCGCCACACGCTCAAGATAACGTCCAACTCTCCTAGGTGACGTCATGTCCATCAAGGGGCAAACGTTCCATCTGAAGTGGGTGATCCCCCCTAGGTCGGGCTCAGCCAAAGTGTCCTGGGTGGAATGTCCTTCTTTCTTCATGTGCAAAGGCTCATCATAACGTTGTCCTGTCTCTGCCATCCCAACAACCATCTGATGGGCTCTTCAGCCCCATGGAGGTCCGAGCTAATCATATCCGCATGTGTACCGGTCCACTGGTACCTATCCGTCGGGTATGGTCCTACACATCAAAAACTTCGCCCTCCATGGGCTCATCAGTTCTTGGGATCATTGCAATGTCAATCATATTTCATCATTAAATTTATCAAATACATGCATAAAACCCCTAGCATATCATCCATTAGCTCAAAGACATTACACTAACCTACTATACAAAGCTGAAGAAAAGACAAAGTGCCCTGTTGGGCTAGCATCCACAAGAAGAAGAGAGTTTGCAAAGAAGATTATTCAAGCCATGTAACATGAAGTGATATGGTCTAAGGACGTCCAGTCATAGTGAAGACCAGGGGAAGGTATTGTCCGTGGGTGCCTTTGTAGGAGGCGAGCTGTACCCGTCATTGATGCAGTTTTTTCCAAGCCCCTTCATTGCCTTTACTCTTTTCTTATTTATTACTTCAAGGTCTGACCAGAGGACACTGCCTTGGCATGGTGACCAGAGCTGACAGTGTTACCCACTAGTATTTTCGCAGAAATGATAAGGCTGGCTCGTGATGAGATCCCCTCTCCCTTGGCCATGCAACTAAGGGTCATTGCCCTAGCGTGGTGACTAGATAATGGCAATGTCATACTGCTAGATACCTATGAACATAATGGGCCGACTCGTGATGAGACCTCCCATCCTCTTGGTTAGGTCTTGTTTTATTATTTTTCTTCGCATCCCTTTTGTTTCTTATCGAGAGGCCTTTTATTGCCTTCTCTGGGATCCCTGGGCGAGGCATCTCTAGGTTTTATTCCCTATGGCCTTTATCTTTTACCAGCTGCTTTTACCCCCTGGGCCTTTAGCCCCTTCTTCCCACAGGACAAAGTGTAACCCCTCAAAGGTCATCCTAATGCCCGGACTAGGGGAATGGGATGGATGTATGGGAGATAAGATGTAAAATGATTGTATTGCGAGAGCGGACGATGGCTTTTCAAATCCCCCCTGGTGGCTAACCAAAACCCATGGACACAAGCTTGCTGGGGCACCCCGTTAATTCCCCCAACAATGGTCAAGTGGGTTAGTGTAAGATCCAAGTAGTTGTCAGAAATGCAAGGAACCTGATGCATATATAAGAAAGTTATAATGATCAAACATGACACA
>CBVK0100262308.1:0-24113 GCA_900067695.1 Picea abies
CGAGATCTACACTCTTTCCCTACACGACGCTCTTCCGATCTCACTCCATTCCATGATGGGTACCTTTGTTGAAAGAGGGAAAGGTACAAATATGTTGTTACCATGTAAATCCTTGGTGTTTTGGGTTAAAGAAGCAGGTTGTCAAGCCTATGGATCATTCTCTGTGGGTAGAGAATTTCTAGGAATATGTTTCCCTATGTGCTGTCCTAGTGGGTGCCATATATATTTGAGAGATACAGATCCAACACTTCTCTGTTGTCCTTCGTCTACTGCAGTTCTGTTGTGTCTATGCGTGCGTGCAACTGTACCTCCTGTGCGATGCTGACTTGCAGTTTATACAATGCCTTGGTTAGTATCCACGTCATTACCAACTGTATTTGGGCCAGTTATTTCAACGGTGTCTAGCCCACAATTTCATCCATGTGCAACATGATGGGTGTAATGTGAAATGTCGAGCTCGACTGTGATGTCATCTGGATTTTATCCTGCTCACTCGATCCATCCTTGTGTTAATGTTTAAGCCATTATTATAGTTCTTTGCATTTCAATGAATAACAACAACATGAGATAAGATCACTGAGAAATACACAATCACAAGAGACACATCATTTATCCTGCAAGAGACACATCATTTATCCTGGGAAACCCTCATGGGGTAGAAATCCCAACAAAACTTCCTTAATATAGATAGCCAATACAATGCCAAGAGATAACTCAAATAAGTACAGAAAGTCCTCTCCCAAATATGCGCCTCTCTCTCTCTCTCTCTTCTCCAACTGCAACTCCAAAAATTGTCTCTCAATGAACAAGTTAGTGTGTCTACGTGAGGCACTAGCATCCTTATTTATACAAGACTGGCATGTGTGGGAGTGTCCTTTCATTGGCAGGGCCGACTTCTTCTCCTGGGTGGTTATAACTACCTTTATTATATTTTGGGGCCTCTTTGATATATTCTGGGGCTGACTTCTCTTTCTTCCTATTACAATTACATTATGACCAATCCGCAAAAGGGGATTTGGTCCTTTTACAACAACCGACATGATCAATACACAATGGGGATTGATCTAATGAATAATATAACAAATAATAATAAGAATACACTTTGAAATTACATTATTTCAACACTCCCCCTTAACAAGAAGGGTATTCTACAGTAGCATCAGACGAGAGAAAGGAATTTATCATCAATAACATCAGGAGGACAACATCATCAATATCATCTTGGAACACTGACTGGTGTATCTATAAATCATCGAAAGGTTTCTTCATCAACAACATCACCATTCTCAAAGGAATGCAATCATCATCTGCATCAATATGTATTAGTATAAAACTAATACATCATCATCATCATCACAGCACGAGGCTGGCTCATCATAATACATGACTGGCTTTACGTCACAACTGTTAAGCTAGAAGTTCAGTAATCGTCTTGCTTTATGTCACAACAATCAAGATGGAATCAAGATACTAGTATGGCTTTACATCATAACTTCTCAAGATGGAAGCACAGTACTAGTCTCATCTCAACGTCTTGTTTTACATCATAACACTCAAGCTAGAAGCAAGATACTAGACTGGCTTTACGTCACATCAAGCTGGAAGCATAGTACTAGTCTCATCTCAATGTCTTGCTTTACGTCACAACACTCAAGCTGGAAGCAAGATACTAGACTGGCTTTACATCACATCTATCAACATGGAAGCACAATACTAGTCTCATCTCAATGTCTTGCTTTACATCACAACACTCAAGCTAGAAGCAAGATACTAGACTGGATTTATGTCACAACTATCAAGTTGGAAGCATAGCACTAGTCTCATCTCAATGTCTTGATTTACGTCACAACACTCAAGTTGGAAGAAATATATTAGACTGGCTTTACGTCACAACTATCAAGCTGGAAGCATAGTACTAGTCTCATCTCATCATCTTACTTTACGTCACAACAATCAAGGTGGAAGAAATATACTAGACTGTCTTTACATCACATCTTCTCAAGCCAGAAGCACATTACTAGTCTCATCACATATTCTTTCTTTACGTCAAAACCATCAGGTTGGAAGCAAGATACTAGACTAGCTTTACGTCACAGCTATCAAGATGGAAACACAATACTAGTCTCATTACATCTTCTTTCTTTACGTCACAACAATGAGGATGGAAGCAAGAGATGTCTCATCAAAACAACTACTCCCCCTTTCGAGGAAGGTCCTTTCGAAATATTCCAAGCTTATCTCGAAAGTGCTCAAAATTTACACGAGATAGAGGCTTGGTCAACACATCAACAACCTGTTCATCTGTGCTAATGCACTGGATCTTTAAGGCTCCTCTCTGCACCATGTCACAGATGTAATGATAATGAATTTCTATGTGCTTCGACCTATCATGGAATACAGGATTCTCTGTCATCTTTACGCAACTCTATTTGTCACATAGGATCATGGTTGCTTCCGTCTCTAGGTCAAATAGGCTGGTCAACAACTTTCGAAGCCATATAGCTTCACAACTAGCAGAACATGCAACAATGTATTTTTCTTCTACTGTGTTGAGAGAAATGATGGATTGCTTCCCACTCTGCCATGAGATCATGGATGATCCCAAACTGAAACAACATCCTGAAGTGATTTTTCTATCAGATACACTTCATGCCCAATATAAATTAGTGTACCCACTCAATGTGAAATCACGATCTCCATCATAATTGAGACCACAATATAATGTACCCTTAAGGTACCTCATCACATGTTTTGCAGCCACAAGGTGAACATGTCTAGGTTCTACCAGAAACTGACTCAAGGTGTTCATGAAAAAACAAATGTCTGGTTTGGTGTTCGTTAGGTACATCAATGATCCAATAATCTGTCTATATAGTGTGGCATCAATCAATTTTGATGAAGTATCGACCAACAACTTCAACTTCATTTCCGTGGATGTATTCATGGGATTTCACTCTAACATATTGAATCTCTTCAATATTTCGACTGCATACTTCCCTTGGTTAAGGAAGATCCTCTCTGGACTCTGCCATACCTCAAGACCTAAGAAATAGTGCATTAGGCCAAGGTCTTTCATCTCAAATTCTGAAGTGAGACTCTTCTTACATTCAGTGATGAGATTTTCTTCTCCAGTTCAGAATAACTCATCCACATACAATAATAATATTACTAGCTCATCGTTCATAAACTTGAAGTATAGGTTGTTATCTTCTTTACTCTTGGTAAAGCCCAAGATCGTCAGAAAGATGTCTATCTGGCCATACCAAGCTCTAGGAGCTTGCTTCAATCTATACAAGGCTTTCTTCAACTTCCAGACATGAGACTTTCTATAGTCAAATTCAAATCCTTGAGGTTGCTCTATATACACTTCCTCTTCGATAACACCATTTAGGAAATTTGTCTTTATGTCCATCTGGTGTAACTTCCACTTCATCTTAGCTGCAAGGGCTATGATGGTTCTGATCGAGGTGTATCTGGATACAGAAGCGAATGTCTCTTCATAGTCAATGCCTTCTTTTTGAGAAAATCCACGAGCTACAAATCTTTCTTTATACTTCTCAATACTTCCATCAACAACATGTTTTATTTTGAAGAGACATCTAGACGATACCACATCCTTGCTATTCGGTCTAGGAACTATTTCCCATACATCATTCTTTATTATGGATTTGTATTCTTCTGTCATGGAATTTTCCCATTCTTTCTTCTGAATGGCTTCTTCAAAGCAGGTAGGCTCCTTTTCTAGGATATCACACATCAAAGCTGTTAGCGATAAAAAATGCACTGACACTTTTGAAAGAATGATGCCTAATCTTGTAGAGAATATTTGACTAGTTTCCTGGGCTCCAAATTCAGATTTGAAAGCACCATTGGAAATCTTAGGATTTTTAGATGTCGATCGACTATTCAAGCATGCAAAATGGACTCTCCATGACTGAGAAATTTGATTTTAAAAACATCTGCGCTTTCACCAGCTAACCCGTCTTGAATTTTACTAGTTAGTTGGTGAAAGCTCCGCCTTTCACCAGCTAAGGAGCGTATTTTCAGGTAAATTAGCTGGTGAAATCCTGTCACGTCCAGAATAACCCGAATTTTTGCCCAGATCGGGACTTTTTGATTTTGAATGGTTTGAAACCACTTCAAATGGACAGGTGTTGAATTATCAAGTCTAATTCAAAGGCTAGTTTTGAGGGATAAGGTCAAAAAGAGGTTTTTCAACTACATTTGGCATCTTTTTCAAAGGCAGAATATCATGGATTTGAAGACACATCATCCAATTCAAATTTTATCTTTAGAGGACCAAATCAAACAGCCTTGGGAGGCTAAAACTTCACTTCATCAACAATCTACTACTCTTAGAGATCATTAGATATGACCTTTTACTATTTTGTTTTGATTTTCCATTTTTAGTATTCTAGATCCATTTTTATAGGATCTCATTCTACACTTGTTGTATCTATTTTGATTTGACTATTTTTAGTAAATCTGATCCATCTTTCAAGGATCTAGATTTCATCTTGTAAGGCTATAAAGCCAAAGACATTTGGAGCACTATGGGGGCAATCTAGGAGACATTTTTTGGCTATTGTACTAGACTCTTTATTCATAATAGAATCACAGTCCTCTTTTGTTTTCAATGATATATTTTCTCATACTTTCATCATTCTGTACTTTATTTCAGTTTAGCTCAGCTTCTAAGAACTGTTATCTTCTTATTAAGCTCATGAACTTGAACTAAAGGTTTTCTTGCTATCTTGCATGACCCTGCACATTGTGTATTTGGTTATCTAGACTAGTATTCTTCATATCCTATTCAAACTTTGTTGTCTGATCATTGAGTTCTAAAAGAATTGTCTTATTCGAATGTATGAAGTGGTCCTTTTCATTAGCTATTGAGTTATCCTATTTTTCCAAGCATACAAAATCTACCATATTCTTAAGTTACCAAGCATTCTTAGCCTACAACCCTAAGGAGTTTCTTGGAGTGATAACAAATTGGCACCGTTTCCGGGTAGAGGAGATTGAAGCTCAACTTCCTTGGGAGACAACATAGATCCAACTTTGATGATAGACAAAGCCTGGACATTATTTCGGTTGTAATTATCTATCTGGCGACTTCATGAAGGACGAATTCAGTGGAAACTCCATTGTTCAGAAAATTGTTGGTGACTCCACTGGTATGACATGAATAAGATCTTAGCAAAGAGGTATGCATTATGTGATTTTTCAAGTATTTCTGGTTACCCTCATCTAGTACCTACTAGAGATGAATGGGAATGTAGTATTCCCAGATTTCGTGGAGAGAAGTGGGAAGTGCCAACTGAACATTTGCTGGATTTCCATGACTTTATTGACCGGCTTGAAATTGTACATGAGGATGTTCAAATTAAGCTTTTCAAATTTTCATTAGAAGGGATTGTTCTTGACTGGTTTCAGTCTCTTCCAAGTGCAAGTGTCAGCGCTTTGGCTGATTTTCATGCTTCCTTCCATGTGTTTTGTAAAGACCATTTTCCAGATGACCTTCTCTATCCTCAATGCTGTCATATGAGTTTTATTTATTGAATAAAGATCCAAATACTCATGAAGATTTTGCTGCAGCATTAGATATCTCTCACCATGATCAAGAGATGGGTGGTCTTCAGGATGATGGCCATAGTATATATTCTTTAAATAATATACCAAATGCATACACTATCTTAGATTGTTATGAAGATCAGATTGCCTCCTTTAAAAAATTTAAAAAGGATGAGCAGATTTTTATATCAGCATATGACATTTTTGAATCTACAACAGATCCTAAGGGTATCTCTCAGTTTCAAGATTTGCAGCGACTGGAAGTTTGCAACAGATATCAAGAAGAAGGCGAGGAACTAAAGAGTCCAGATCAACAGTCCATCGTATATGTTTCTCCAACAGATCTTGAGCAGCCTGCATTCAACAATGAGCTAGTAAAGACAATTTTCAACATCTTTTCAATTTACAGTTGGATCAGCAGTCCAAAGAGGCATTGCTTTGTGAATTTGACGACCCTTTTGCTGACTATTTGGAGTCTATGAGCAGCATAAATCCAAAAATATTTCTATCAGATGAAGGTTGGTCTTTTCATCTTTTCAAATTGCATTACCACAATCTATGGTTTCTTTTATCTTTTGGGAAAAGATCAAACATGATATTAGAAAGTCAATTACTTTCTTGGCTGCTTTGGAAATTTAGTTTTACTTGATCAATCTACCTCTACTGGTTAGTATAGGGATTGATAAAAGAATAAGCTCTTTCTTTGAGCAGGTAGAGTACTTTCAGTTTTCTTAATTAGGCAAAGAGACTCCCTTTTCACGCGTAATGGCTCGATCTAGATCATCCCTCCATGTTGCGGCTACTCAGTCAGCCTTGAGTCATCCATCAATCTCTCAGGTGTTTATTGCAGATTCAGAGAGATTTGATTTTTTCCCCAAGGCAGTTTTTCTGGGTTTTCACCAGCTTATTGGTTTTGAAATCCGCTATTTAGCTGTTGAAAGCTTTCCTTTTCACCAGCTAAAGGGGTGGATTCAGGGAAAATTAGCTGGTGAAACCTGTTACATGGCAGCAAGGTTGTATTTTTTCCCAAATTTGACTTTTTCTCAACCAATTCTTTCGAGGTTGGTTTCTAAAGATGTAGAGAACCTTGGAGAGCAGTCAAAAAGATCAGAAGGTTTCGAGATTTGGTTCATCTAGATGCACAATAAAAAATAGGAACCATGAAAACCATTTCAGATAAGCATTAGGTAGCAGTCTTGCTTGGGAAAGGTGGATTACAACAGAAAATTGGTGTAAATATGGCTTTACAGTATTTTACAGGCCACACAGGTCCTGTTAGCAATCGAACTGGTAAATTGAGAGCATTTTTATCTCTCTATCTCTCTATAAGACTCATTTTTCCTCTCAGCCTTCGAAAATCTCTTTGTCTGAGATTGCTTTACCTTTAAGCTTCTCAACTTGCAACGCAAAATATACAAATAAATGTCATTCCTTATATGTCTTTCATAAAATTTTCCAAAGCTGGAAAGTATCGGATCAAAGGTAGAAAGATGGATCATCGAAGGAAAATACAAGTGGGACTTCTGTAAGCCAATCACTTGCAACTTCTTCACAGGTGGCTACAACAACATCACAACAAACCCCAGGGATGCAGAATCAAATGGCTATGATGCAGAAGAAGTTAGATGCAATTCGTACAACCATGTCAAGTGCAGTGCAGGTCCGTGGGGAGACTTCTATGGTGTCTGGAGAGGGTCCACCTCGGCAGTCCTCCTGTAATTGAAAGTCTGTTGTTGGCCACAATGGCTTAATTGGGCAGAAACATGTTTTCAAGCCTGGCTCATCTATAACTAAACCCAGTGGCATTGGCTTGGAGAACTTGAGAAAGCAAATTGCAACAAAAGAGAATGAATTGAAGCTCCAAAGGCATATTCGATCAGGAAAGGGACAGAATACAAGATCAGTTCCAAGTAGAACATTAATTTTTCAGGACCTTCCCTCGTTTAATCCCCGTTCAATTATATAATTTGATGATCTCCAATCGAATTGCCCAATAAGAAAAAGGTCCAACGGGAAATGATCAGTGATAAGTGTCATCGCTATGATGCATCCTCTATTTGTACTGTTCGGAGACTCCATCACTGAACAGTCGTTTAGGCCGGGTGGATGAGGATCAACTCTCGCTGATTGTTACTCTTGTCAAGTTGATATTATTTTGCGGGGATACGGTGGGTACAATACACGATGGGCTCTGTTACTTCTCGACAAGATCTTCCCCCTCAATTGATCGGAATTGATGCTGGTAGTGCTAATCACACCTCCTCCCATTGATGAAAATGGCCACAGGGAGTATGCAAGATCCATCTATGGAGAGAATTTTGTCGAGCTGCCAGAACGAACTAATGAAACCACAGGGACTTATGCCAAATCTTGTATAGAAGTCACAATTGAGTTCGGGGTTCCGGTTATTGATTTGTGGTCAAGAATGTAGGAAACTGTCGGCTGGCAACAAAAATATTTGAGTGATGGTTTACACCTCACCCCAGAAGGTAATGCAATTGTCCATGAAGAGTTTCTTAAAATACTCAGTGCAAGAGGTTTGAATTTTGTTGACATGCCAGATGATTTTCCTCATCATTCTATTATTGATGGCAAGGATCCACAAAAAGCATTCCATGGTAGAGAATGATTGGTTGTTTTCAGCTCACTGTATGCCACTTGTGAAATTACATACAACATGCATTGCAGAGTCAACAACTATTATTCCTTAAAAGTAGAAGGAAGCAAGAAACGATTTCCAGTTCAGGAAAGTGAAGATTTTTGCTTGGCAAAAGCACACATGGAATCTCAAGAGATTGAGAGACATGCTTTGAATAAAAGAGTCAAGGTTGCACATATTGAAGATTGTCATCAAAATTCTAAGTCAGATTTGGAGCAAACACATGTGAACTACTTGAAGGATGCTAAAGTATGCATGGACAAAACTGGTGGTTATCTATCCACTCAAGACGTTAGCTTCAATATTTCTCATAGCATGCAGTTAAATCCTGTGGAACTTGTTTGTCAAAATAAAACTATTCTGGAAACCTCTGCTAATTTTCCTTGCAAAGGGACAGAACAAGCACTAAAGAGTGGAGCTGATAGCATTGTCCCATCAAGGGATGTTGTCGAATGGCAGGATAGAATAGGTCCTTTAAGCAACAACAACACATGACTGATAGATAGTCATATTAAAAATGGTCTATTATGGGATGCGGGTATCTCTGTGAAAGATTTAATGAAATAGGAGATAATTGACAAAGACAAGGTTTTGAGCCATGGGCTTATAGGAGGAAGAAGACCTTTGATATCTATATTCATCATGACTAGGCAGCCAATATCCAGATTTGTGGCAATATATATTGGGTTTTGGTACATTTTATTTCAGAAGGACCTAGGTGGCTGGCTCAGTCTTCTAATTCAATATGGATCAGTTATCTTCTGAAAATCTTCTTTTAGAGTCCTTTCAAGGAAATGACATGACTGAAAAACTTGCATTGATATGGAGATCAAAATAGAGATGGACATTGGTTCACAAGGTGCAATGATGCTCTTCGAAGAAACCGAGTAGGGTGAAGTGTTTGATTCAACACACCAAGTCATATCAAGACGAATGCTTTGTATCTGAAGCTGCTAGAAAATGAAAAGTCAAAGACCTCAAGTTGCCTGCGATACTCTCATTTCAAGCTTGAAGTTATCCTGGAATTTTCAAAACCATGGTTACATATCTCAACATCCTGCCTATATTCAACACTTTTTTTTCTTAATGAAGATATTGCCACAACACATGCCACGTCAAGGTGCAAACAACATTTCCAGGGGAGTTTGAAGCAGACATGCTACAGATAAAGAAGATTGGGAAAGGCAACAACAAACTTTGGAAAATAACTAGATGATAAATTGTAAAGGATGAATGACTCCATGCCCAATAGTAAAGACACAGGGTCTACCAGGTTCTTGGAGACCTCGCAGGGAGGTCTCTATCCCAGTTGGAGCCAGATGTTAGTGATAAAAAATGCACTGGCATTTTTGAAAGAATGATTCCTAATATTGTAGGGAATATTTGACTAGCTTCTTAGGCTCCAAATGAAGATTTTAAAGCACCATTGGAAAGATTAGGATTTGTAGATGTCGATTGACTATTCAAGCATGAAAAATGGACTCTCCATGACTGAGAAATTTGATTTTAAAAAAATATGTGCTTTCACCAGCTAACCTGTCTTGAATTTTACTAGTTAGCTGGTGAAAGCTCCGCCTTTCACTAGCTAAGGAGTGGATTTTCAGGTAAATTAGCTGGTGAAATCCTGTCACGGCCAGAATAACCAAATTTTTGCCCAGAGCAGGATTTTTTGAGTTTGAATGGTTTGAAATCACTTCAAATGGACAAGTGTTGAATTATCAAGTCTAATTCAAAGGCTAGTTTTGAGGGATAAGATCAAAAAGAGGTTTTTCAACTACATTTGGCATCTTTTTCAAAGGCAGAATATCAGGGATTTGAAGATACATCATCCAATTCAAATTTTATCTTTGGAGGACGAAATCAAACAACCTTGGGAGGCTAAAACTTCACTTCATCAACAATCTACTACTCTTAGAAATCATTAGATAGGACCTTTTCCTATTTTGTTTTGATTTTCCATTTTTAGTATTCTAGATCCATTTTTATAGGATCTCATCCTACACTTGTTGTATATATTTTTATTTGACTATTTTTAGTAAATCCGATCCATCTTTCAAGGATCTAGATTTCATCTTGTAAGGCTATAAAGCCAAAGACATTTGGAGCACTATGGGGGCAATCTAGGAGACATTTTTTGGCTATTGTTTTTTGGCTATTGCACTAGACTCTTTATTCATAATAGAATCACAATGCTCTTTTGTTTTCAATGATAGATTTTCTCATACTTTCATCATTCTGTACTTTATTTCAGTTTATCTCAGCTTCTAAGAACTGTTATCTTATTATTAAGCTCATGAACTTGAACTAAAGGTTTTCTTGCTATCTTGTATGACCCTGCACATTGTGTATTTGGTTATCTAGACTAGTATTCTTCATATCCTATTCAAAATTTGTTGTCTGATCATTGAGTTCTAAAAGCATTCTCTTATTCGAATGTATGAAGTGGTCATTTTCATTAGCTATTGAGTTATCCTATTTTTCCAAGCATACAAAATCTACCATATTCTTATGTTACCAAGCATTCTTAGCCTACAACCCTAAGGAGTTTCTTGGAGTGATAACAAAAGCCGTATAATTGGAGAATGGCTTAGGTTTCTTCACATGTCTCATGGTTCCTTCGGGAACACCATATTTCTCTCCATATTGAATAAGCTCTCTAGCCCAAGCTGACTTTCTTTTATGGGAGATTGTCATATGAGGAGGTTCTTGAAACTATACTACATCATGATCTTCTAGAATTTTTGCATCATGGGAATTGATGACTTCCCTCACTGGTTCAACAACTCTGGGAACTTCCCTCACTGATTTTGCAACTCCGGGGATTACGGGTTCCTCTTCATATACCTCTTCAAGATGGCATTTTCTCGATTTATTGAGAACTACATCTTAATAAAAGGTCACATCCTTACTAATCTCAATGTGGTGGTGACCTGGTATATAGATCCTGAAGGCCTTGGAGACCTCATAGTATCCCACAAATATTCCCTTCTTTCCTGAGGGTTCCAACTTGTTTCTTTTCTCTTTCAGTATATGTATAAATAATGGGAAACCAAATATTTTGAGGTGGCTTACCTATGGCTTCTTTCCGGTGAACATCTCTTCCGGGGTCTTGAACCCAAGTGCACTATGGGACAATCAGTTTTACACATATACGACTGTCATTGCTGTTTCTGCCCATAAGCACATAGGAAGATCTTGATCATGGATCATGGTCTTCACGACTTCCATTATCGTTCACACCATTTTGTTGAGGATTATAGGGAGTAGTGAGTTCCCTCTTGATCCCAACATCTTTGCAGAAGTTCACAAACTCTTTTGAGGTGTATTCTCCTCCATTATCTAACCTTAGTATCTTGATCTTTCTTTCAGAAAGATTCTCTATCAAGGCTTTGAATTCCTTGAATTTGCTGAACACTTCATCTTTAGATTTCAAGAGATACAACCAGGTCTTACGAGAATAATCATCAATAAATGATACATAATATACATACCCACTAATGGAGGATGATGACATTGGGCCACACACATATGAATGAATGAGTTCTAGGACTCCTTCTGCTTTGTTGTCTTTCTTCAGAAAAGGGTTCTTGATGTTCTTCCCTTGTGCACATCCATTGCATACGACTTCATGGTCAACCTTGAGTTCTGGTAAACCTGTGACCACTTTGCATATGTATGGTAGTGCCTTGTAGTTAATGTGATCTAATCTTCTATGCCAAAGTTCACATGGATTCTCAATGGCCTAGGTCATGAAAACTTCTGAGTGACCCTTTAGCTTATGCAAGCCACCTTCGTCTTTTCCAATGATGATTGCTTCATTTATGGTCTCTCCTTTAGCACATTTCCTTCTACAACCTTTACTATAGCTTCCTCAGGGTTATTACCTGTGACCTGGAGCAAGGTCAACAAAACAACAAGAAAGAATAATATCCTTTTGATAATATAAAAAAATAGCACGAACAATCATCACAATAGCTCCTTTAGAGATATCACTTGTAATTTGTCTGAAGCAAAGATTAAAGATAAGGAATACAATATGAAAATAAGGTCATCACTCTCATAGTGTTGTGAGAAAACATTCCTCCATGGAAACTTGGAACTAACACATGAGATTCTTGTTAATATTATGGTAGCTGCGGGAGGTATTTACCTCCACGTGTGAACTTGACGAGAATATAAGACTTTGAAAAGAAAGAGAAAACCCTAATGAGTTGTATAATAACCCTAGAAGTCTTGTCAACTCAAGAAGATAATTTATATTAGGTTATTAGCCTCCAAGAGAAGAAGTTGGCTAGATATAATAATAATATACTGAAAAGACACATATCCAGAAGTTGAAGTTGGCCCCAACAAATCTGGTAGAACCAGTATAAATGCAGGGCGCCAGTTCTCATTTGACACATCTCAGAATTGCAGACAACAACTAGTGTGCACTACAGTTCCCAGTTTGGTGCACACATGTGGAGGAGAGCTACAGATGCAGCTACTGCAACTAGCAATTTCAGTGTTGGCTTGGACTATCTCTTGGTTAGGGTTTGGACTATCTGATCAGCTACTGTTGGTGCACTATCCTTGGAGGAATATGTGCTACACCTTTTTTGGCTATCTAGCCTAGGGTTTGCTTCTAGAGTAATTCTCAGTCAAGGTTAAGGTGATCGGAGGGTGGCTTCGGCCTATGGTTGGGTGATGAGGGTATCATCAATGGTAAAACAAGCACACAATCTTCTATATTCTAACAGGTTATGGGCCCACAACTCCTTCATTCAGTCTAAATGCTGGAAGGAAACATAGCCACTAGGATATTGAGCTCGTTGAGGAACTGTCACTAGGGTTACTAGCAGAAGCAACTCCCAAGACACTGCCGCTAGGGTTACTAGCAGGAGCAGTTATAGAAACCCTAATCCTCTTGTTGAGGCACTTCAAGTGAATGGATTTACCTAATCTCTGGATAGATCAGTGCACTCTAGCCTAGCGCATATTTTGATACTCTTATGGTCAAATCTAGGATTTGACCAAGTCAAGCAGCCATGACTAACTCTATGAAGTTTGAGAACAAGTTAGATAGAGCCTCTAACTTTAGAGCATGGAAGACAAGGATTGACCTCATCCTTGCTAAGAATAAAGTACTAGATATCATGAAAGGAAATATCATGAATCTAGAGTTTGAAGAAGGAGAAGAGAAGGAACCGTAGAACATTGCAGCTATGGAGAAGTTCAAAGATGTTGACATCAATGCCATGAGTATCATTGTGGAATCTATAAAAGACCACTTGATACCCTACATCTCCCATCTTGACTCATCGAAGAAGATGTACGATGCCATAACAAACCTCTTCTCAGTCAGAAACATTGGACAAGTAATGAGTCTGAAGAATGAGCTCCATGACATGAAGATGAATGATGATGACAGTATAACATCATACTTTGTGAGAATTTCTCAGTTAAGAGATCAATTACAAGCTATTGAAGATATCATCTCAGAAAAGGAGTTGGTAGACATAGTACTCAATGGTCTTCTGAAGACGTGGGATGCATTTGTCACAAGCATGAACACAAGAAATGAGTATCCGGCATTTGAAGAACTTTGGACTTGCTGTGCTCAAGAAGAATCAAGGATCAATGCAAAACAAAAACCCCAAAATAAGTACGATGATCAAGCCTTCACAACAAGATTCAATAACTTTAGGAACAAAAGGAATTTTGGTTCAAGGAGGAAGCCAAATCAAGAGAAAGACATATCAAAAGTACAATGCTTCAACTGTCGAAAGTATGGTCACTACAAGAATCATTGTCCCGAGCTAAAGAAAAGGAAGGAGAAACATGAAGAATCAATTTCCGAAGAAAAGGAACCTACAAAGAAGACTAAGCAGGATGGAAGAGACTTCTTCTTCTAAAGCTAACAAAACTCTTCTTATTTCTTGTACATATCTTGTTTGCATCATCTCTGTACATATCTTGTATATCTATCTTTTGGAAGATAATGTGTTCCAAGAAGAACTATACCTATGGAAGAACAACAAGATAAGAATGGATATCATTAGATAAATACACATGAAAGGATGAAATACAAATCATGTGGAGGCTATTGCAAGATAAGACGAATCAATCATGAAGAGACTTAGAAGAAGCAAAGATAGAAAGAAGTCAGCAATTGAGAGGATATTGGAAAAAGACTTATGACGTTTTGTATAAGACAACAAGATGGAAGCGTGGAATTTGTTAGACAAGAGAGACAATTATATATTGCAGAAGACAATAAGGATGCATATGGAAGTGTGGACTCTGTTATACGAAGGGAGCCGATTATATGCACTCATACATGAAGCAAGGATTA
Organism: Picea abies; assembly: GCA_900067695.1. Classification (NCBI taxonomy): domain Eukaryota; kingdom Viridiplantae; phylum Streptophyta; class Pinopsida; order Pinales; family Pinaceae; genus Picea; species Picea abies. Next base: position 14,568 of record CBVK0100262308.1, read on the forward strand.
GGAGGGATCTAATCCTATGATCCATTGAAGATGATGAAGTATATATAAATGATAACAACCATGAAAGACAATATGCATTCTTCAAAGAGAATCCTTAAAGTATCCCTGGTTGTCCATCCACATTTTTTATCCTATGATGGAATCTTTAGGGAATGGAATCTATAAGAAACTCCATGGACCTGAGAACTAAAGAAACACATGAAGATTACAAGAAATAAAGAGAAGCCAGAACAACCAGTCATTGCATCAAGAATCACAAGATTGTTAGCTTGATATAAACTCAATAAAAACAATCAAGCAGAGGAATTGAAAGTCATGATGAAGAACAGTGTATGGAAGACTTATGAATGAAAGCATTGCAAGATCCAAAACTAGAGGTTCTCCCAGATGGAGGGAGAAGACTATGATGATTACTTGTTCCAGTAAACCATACTTATCTCCACATGAGTCATTATATCATCTGCAACATCCATGAGTTGGATTTCTACATCAGATGAATGCAAAGAATTTTCTCCAGAGAAATTGAATAAAGATCAATCTCAAGACCTTGAGGCATACTAGAAAAAGACCCTTGTATGTAGATAGAAGAATATAACTTGGTGGAGAACCTCCAGTGCACAACAGAAGCTTGGTGAAGATTTCCTATAAACATCAAGATGATTACTCAGCAGATCATATCTCATTATGACAGAAGAAGTGCCACATGGATATGTTCCAGTTTTTCCAACGATGATATACTCTATTGTTCAGAGATACATGAAGCCTTCAAAGTGTTCCAGACTAAAGTACAATCGAAATCAAGCATTACATTATCCATGATGAAGTCCAGAAAGGAGAAAATGATCTCTCCAATACATATCTCCACAGATGAGAAGATAAGCATACATTTTGGTAAAACTTCTATCCAAGATGAAAGAGTTTGCATACTCAAGTTGGATCTCGTGAAAACAACCTCCTCCTTATTGAAAAAGGAAGAAATGACTCTCCAAGTTAGGAGGGAGCACTGAAAACATTATTGAAGACATTCATTTTAAAGATTGAAAAATAGTCCTTCTTGGACAGATGCATTCCTGTTCGGAAAGTGGATTGAGATCTCTAACGAACAATCACTTCCCATTGTGTTTAACATGGGAAGTAGTCTAATTTCTGATGTATCATAGACAATGACTTCCCATTGTGGTTAACATGGGGAGTGGTCTAGGGCAGTCTCTCTTCTTGAGGGTTACTCAAGAAGACTGGTCCGCCTCTTCGGACAACGATTTCTCATTGTGGTTAACATGAGGAATGGTTCGTTTTGGAGGTTGATGTAGGACAGTCTTTTCCTCTTGTGGTTAACAGAGGAAATGGTCCAAACAATCATTCATTATGGTTTATACATTCCCTCCAGGGTTCACTTTGATTAGTGTAGGAGGAATGGCCCAGGGTAGGGAATGGTCCAGGCTCAACAATAAGGAACATACATTGCTTAGGGTTTATACATTCCCTCCAGGGTGCACTTTTATTAGTGTAGGAAGAATGACCTAGGGTGGGGAATGGTCCAGACTCAACATTCCTTAGGGTTATACATTCTCTCCAGGGTGCACTTTGATTGAGAATGGCCTAGGGTGGGGAATGGTCCATGTTCAGAAGACAAGACAATTATTCTTCCTTGTTTGAGAATAATAGTCCAAATATCTCATTGTTCTACTCTGAGGGAATATATTCTTTCATATCTCACAGGCGTGAGTGAAAGATTGGCCCTGATAATTCAATTTATATCATAACATCGTCTCTGTGTAGGTTTCTATCAGATGTTTATTATGAAGACAATAGATATATACTACTGTGGTGGATATGTTCCACTGTTCGTGAGGCAGATATTCTTTCAGAGCTCACAGATGTGAGTGAAAAATTGGCCCAAATAATTCAGTATATATCATAACATTGTTTCTATGCAGGTTGCTATCAAATGTTTGTTATGAAGACTGTATGATAGTAAATGAAGACTACTGTGGTGGATATGTTCCACTGTTCGTGACTATACATTGTTGATCAAGTACTTGTGTGTTACTTGGTGTGGTAGTGAACCACTAGATTGTAGTTATGTACTACTATGGATAGACACAGTTGTGTTCTATTTTAACTGCCTTGAAGACTATCAACAGTTTATTGAAAATAATCACCATCCAGACAAATGATGAACAAAGATTTTCCAGACAGAAAACAGTTTAGAACATTTTCTCCTCTAGATTATAAGAGTGGCTCTTGTATCACTCTATGGTGTGAGTGACTTATTTAGCATCATGTCTAATTACTCAGATGAAGTATGGTTTCGAGAGATGATGTAGTTGATGATGATGGTGGTCATGATCTAGTCATAATCTAGTCTATATAACTATGTTGATGCTACTGAGTGAATGGTATGTTTTGTGCTCAAGACCATTAATTGTAATACCTCCCTAGCTAGGAGGGAGTGTTAGTATTATGGTAGTTGTGGGAGGTATTTACCTCCACGTGTGAACCTGATGAGAATAGAAGACTCCGGAAAGCAAGAGAAAAACCTAATGAGTTGGCTAATAACCCTAGAAGTCTTGTTGGCTCAAGAAGATAATTTATATTAGGTTATTAGCCTCCAAGAGAAGAAGTTGGCCATAAATAATAATAATATATTGAACAGGCACATATCCAGAAGGAGAAGTCAGCCCCAACAAATCTTGCAGAACCAATATAAATACAGAGCACCAGTTCTCATTTGACACATCTCAGAATTGTAGACAACAACTGGTGCACACTGCAGTTCCCAGTTTGGTGCGCACATGTGGAGGAGAGTTGCAGATGCAGCTTCTACAGCTAGCAGTTTCAGTGTTGGCTTGGACTATCTCTTGGCTAGGGTTTGGACTATCTGATTAGCTATTGTTGGTGCACTATCCTTAGAGGAAGATGCACTACACCTTGTTTGGCTATCTAGCCCAAGGTTTTCTTTCGGAGTAATTCTCAGTCAAGGTTAAGTTTCTCAGAGGGTGGCTTCGGCCTATGGTTGGGTGATGAGGGTATCGTCAATGGTAAAACGAGCACACAATCTTCTATATTCTAACAATTCTTCCTATAGGAGGTGTTAGTTGTATCAGAAAAATGATTACATTAAGCATTTACCTCTATATTCTCACATGCTATCAAGTATGATACTTTACAAAGACTGCTATCTCAACTATAGTCATCAACTTGTCATGTGTACCTTTGAATCTTATTAACTTGATTAATCAAACCTGGAGCCTTGTCCTCAGGAATGAGTGTTTTCTTTTCTTCCAAGTCTCCTTCACTCAAGATGACGAGTGCTTTCTTCAACCTATCTTCTGTACTAAGATAATACGCTATCTTGACAGAAGGTTGGGTTAGAGGATAAGTTCTATGATCTCAACTTTTAATCCATCTAATACCTTGACTCATAAAAGTTTAGAATGAAGGTCATAGCTACAACATGCAACATTGATCAACATAACAAATGGATGCATATCATAATAATCACACTTGGGTTGCATCATTCCTCTGAATGTGTTGGATCTTGAGATCCTTTTGGATCTATGGAAAAAGATCCCTTCTCCTGCAAATACTCTTTAAGGTTTAACCATTTAAACATATGTGAGTACATACCTCTGATAGTATTTGCAGATAGTGGCACCATCTAGAAGCAACGGTAATCATTACCAACCCTTAAAAACTTCAAGGGTGATTGTAACTAGTAGTACGGCTGCAACTGCAACTGCAACTACAACTGCAACTTAGGGTTTTATGAGGAAACCCTAATTTTTCAAACTTCAAATTTTTAAATTCTGATCTAGGGGATAGATGCGCTGAACTGAGGTGAGTAAGCTGGTGCAGTCATATTTATGAAAATCCAACTTTTACCCCCTCAAAATTGATCTGCAGATTTTTGGACTGGTGCTTCTAGTACTTCTGGTACTCTGGTTTTCTAGTACTTTATGAAACTAGGTTTTCACTTTTTGGGAGATCTAGCCACTGAAAAGGTGCGCTGAAGGTGCCAAAATGATCCTTAAGGGAGGGCACACTTTTCTAGATGGGTTTAGGGATGAAATACCTCTCCAACAAAACCCCTTAATTTGCATGTACAACAACAGTGATGTTTTTCACTTTTCTCTTGTGAAAGATGCTCTCTTCATCTTGGCTCTGATACCATGTTAATGTTTAAGCCATTATTATAGTTCTTTTCATTTCAATGAATAAAAAAAACATAATATAAGATCACTGAGAAATACACAATCACAAGAGACACATCATTTATCCTGGGAAACCCTCATGGGGAAGAAAACCCAACAAAACTTCCTTAATATAGGTAGCCAATACAATGCCAAGAGATAACTCAAACAAGTACAGAAATTCCTCTCCCAAAGATGCGCCTCTCTCTCTCTCTCTTCTCCAACTACAACTTTGAAACTTGTCTCTCAATGAACAAGTAAGTGTGTCTAAGTGAGGCACTAGCCTCCTTATTTATACAAGATTGGCACATGTGGGAGTGTCCTTTCAATGGCAGGGACGACTTCTTCTCCTGGGTGGTTATAACCACCTTTATTATATTCTGGGGCCTCTTTGATATATTCTGGGGATGACTTCTCTTTCTGCCTATTACAATTACATTATGACCAATTTACAAAAGGGGATTTGGTCCTTTTACAATAGCTGACATGATCAATCCACAGTGGGGATTGATCCAATGAATAATATATCAAATAATAATAAGAATACACTTTGCAGTTACATTATTTCAACACCTTGGCTCCTGTCTATGATGCTACAGGGATTGATTCTATTCCTCTGCCGACCCTTTGCGTTTCTATGATATGTACCTCGCTCCTGACCTTTTTGCTGGTGGGTTAATCGGTCCCACAAAATATATTTCCTATTTGTTGAACACCTGCAAGTTTACTTGTGGTCTCAGGGGAATCTTGTCCCTTCTATTCGGTTTACCAACCCTTTGACATACATCACATTTTTGGCAGTAGTCCTTTGAGTCTCTGTGAACAGTCGGCCACCATAGTCCTACGCGCGGTAGCTTTGCTTGCATAATGTCCTCTTGCTATTCCCTCATGGGATAATGCTAAAATCCTAGGTTTTTCATGTTCTAGCACACATATTATCAAGATGATATCTACACCCATTTTGTATAAGTGTCTAACAATCAACTAATAGTCTGCAATCCTCACTACCATATTTTTATTTTGTGTAGTGTTGAAATATTGTGGCGCAGTCCCTGTACTCAAGTATTGGATGATGTCTTTGAAGTATTCATCGGCTACTTGGAATGAAAATAACTGTGCATCAGGAAAGTTGTCCTAAATATTCATAGGTTCCTCTCCATTAGTGATCCACGATAGGTGATCATGTCCTGCATTCAACTTCCCTGTTTTGACTATCACTTCAAATTCAATTTCGTGGAACAACAATAACCATCTACAAAATCTCCCCCCCAACACTAGATTTTTGATGAGGTATTTGAGAGCTGAATGGTCTGTGAACATCTTGAAATGTTTTCCCAATAAATAATGTTTGAACTTTTGAAGTGCATAGACCGTAGCTAAGGCTTCTCTGTCTGTGGTATTGTAATTCTACTCCGATTCTCACAGTTTTCTACTAGCGAATGCTATAGGATGGGCCAATTCTCCCGATCCAGGCTATGCCAGTATAGCTCCAAGTGCTATGGCTGATGCATCTACATGTACATGGAATGTCTTTTCCCAATCTGGAAATACTAGTATTGGTGTGGTTATGATCTTCTCTTTCATGGTATCCAATCCTCATTGACAATCCTCAGTCCATTGAAAATTGTTGTCTTTTATCAACAATTTCTCCGTTGGCTCCATGATCTATGCATACACTTTTATAAATTTCCTATAGTATTATGTGTGTCCCAATGTTTCTCTTAACTGACAGACTCATTTTGGTGGTGGTAGATTAACAATTATTGCAATCTTGGCAGGATCTACTGTCAAGCCTAGTTTGCATACTATATGGCCCAATAGTATCCCGAAGGGTGTTCCGAAGAATCACTTCTTAATGTTTAATGATATTTGACACTATCTTCATATTTCTAAAATCATCCTCAACAACCCTACATGGTCTTTCAACATACTATAGACTGTCCAATCATCCAGATAAACCTTTAGAAATTGGTGGATGAATTATTTGAATGCAGCTATGACTACTCTGAAAAATATTGCTGGTGCATTCTTCAGTCCAAACGACATGACTGTGTACTAGTAGGATCCCCATTCCATGGAAAAATTGGTCTTGTATTTGTCTTCCAGGGCTGTCTTGATCTTATGGTATCTTGAGAATCCTTTGATGAATGAAAAGCTTCTCATCCTCCTATGTTCTCCAACACCTCATATGTGAAGGGAGTAGGGAATAGGTCATGTAGGCAAGCATCATTCAACTTCCTCAAGTCAACACCTATCCTTATCCCTCCCTGTTTCTTCTCCTGAACTACCATTGGGCTTACCCATTCAGATTCCTCTACAAGTTCTACAATTCTAGTCTCCAACATCCTATCGATTTTGGCTTTGACTTTTTGCTTATATATAGGGCTTATTCTGTATGGTCTTTGTCTAATCGGTCTTGTCTCAGCTCTCAGAGGTATCTTCATTTCACCTAGCTCTCCTGCTATGCCTTTCATTTCTGTGAACGTTGTTGGGAATAGGTCGTTGTACTTGCGTAGTAACTTTGCTATGCTTTCCACTGTTTTCTCATCCTAGTAGTCTCTAATGCTGGACATTTTGGGATTCTCAACTATCCTAATGTTGACTTTCTTCACCTTGATCGACAAAAAAAATACTTTTGATTCCAGAGGTGGACCTTCCACTTATCTTTCACCTTCAACTTCCACGATTTGAATATTTCGCGGGTCATATTCATCTGGTACTTCTTCTTGCAGATGGTAACATGACAATAGTTCCTTTACCGTCTATCTATTTTGCTGGTTTTCTTCTGTCATGAGTTCAACTTTCGATTCTTTAATAAATATCACCCCTCTAATTTGTTTAATTGTTGAGTCTATGTTGGGGTTCTCATGCTCAAATGATAAAGTGACAGTAAAGTTTTGCTATAATATTTTCCCGATTAAGCATTCCCTTTGTCCCAACCTTTAGCAATACTTGTGCAAAGAGAAGTACAGAGAAAAGCAGTTGGAAGACAGTGGAAGAAGATCCTAGGACCAAGATCGAGGAGCAGTAGCCAACTTTATCATTGTAAGGTATCATTGCGAAGTTAATAAAATAATTTATTTTCCCGTCCTGTCATATGAGATTGTCATTATTGGAATATTGATTGTATGATTGATTAAATCTCTAACCCATTAGTTCATAGATCAAATGCATGTGGAGTTCTTTGTTTTTCTTTAGTGAATGCAGGTCAGCATTGGGAGGAGAGTTGCAGTCAAATAACGACCAAGCATGAAAAGGGATTGACATCAAACATGAAAAATAAGGTACATCGAATTAATCTCTTGAGCCTTGTATTTACATATGAGTAATGGGGTTTAGGCATGGGATGATGGTAAAAGGTAATAATCTTTACGTCATTTCTGCATGCATGATAAAACCCTTAGTGCTAGTCCGTAGGAGGGATTTCCCACTCACATCAGAATTGGCGACCATATTGGGGATCTCTAGGGTTTTTGGGAATGTTTTTTCTTGGGTATTTTTAAGAACTGGTTTCATTTCTTGTTTTTAAAGTTTTTGCAAAAGTCTGAGCTAACAGAAATTCTGGTCTTCCATACTAGTTATCTCTATTTCTTTGCTTGACTGCATCTTTTTTTGAGACCCACAGAGGTACATGTGGCCTGTATAAGGTCTGCATGCGTATACCCACGCCCTATCTTCCCACAACCCATGTGTACACGCTAGCTAAGGAAGTGTTAGTCGCGTGTATGATTCTAGAAACTTTCTTTTAGAGAGGAAATCATCCTCTCCCTTGTCAGAAATAATTCTTCTCAGGGGTTTTTTGGAACTCTTTCTAGTCTTTGTTGTTTGCAGTCTATATCTTAGGTTTCACCTCAGATTGGTTTGTTCTATGAACTTTTCCTTGAATTGTTTTCTTTTTTCTGTTAAAGTAAGTCTGAGTCTTCAAGAGATCCTAGTTCTCAGTACCAGTAGTCTTTTCCTGGGATGGATTTCTTAGAATTTCATTTGTCTTATATTTTTAGAGATACACGTGGCCTGTATAAGGCCAACACTCGTGTACACACGCCTTGACTTTACACAACTAGAATGCACATGCTTGTTGTTGAACTATCAACAGCGTGCCTGTGGAGAATTTTTTTTCTTAAGGTGATGCAGTCATCCTTTCCTTTGACAAGAGTTATACCTCGTAGGTTTTTGGGTCTCTGTCATAGCATTCAGTAACTTAGGTTTGATCAAAACAATAGCTTTCTTTTTCATTAAGAAGTTTTTCCTCAAGATTTTCTTTTTATAGGGTTTTTAGACAAGTGTGAGAGTCTAGTTTTATTTTTCTTGTGTATTATTTTTCAAGTAACTCTTTGTGATCTGCGCTTAGGCCAGGAGTTTTCTTGGTTTTTACTTTTTGATATTTTTCCTTTTTGTTTTGTGAGCATTCAAATAAAAAAAAAAAAAACTTTTATTTCTTTGTTTGGTTAAATAGTGTTGTTTTTCATTAGTAACCAGGGAAAAGTCTTTGCTTTCATAAGTTCTTGATGATTTACTTATATCATAAGTAGCTCGTAGTCGAGTGAAATCCTACTTTGAGTGTGCTATTCAAAGATCTTAGAAAATTTTTAGTTTGAAAAGTTGTTTAAGATTTGATTCAAGAAGAAGTTATTTTGTTTCCAGCTTTCTGTTTATTTTTCTTTCGTCTTTCAAACATCACTAGTTTCACTTTCATAACCTTTGACTTAAGACAAGCCATAAAAATTAACGCTAAATCTAAAGTTCATTAGACTTTTTATGTTTGTAGGGTCAACCAACTAGTTTAGGGTTAGGGCCTTGAATTAGGTTGGAGAGGAAACTCTTCAAGGCCATTAAATAAAACATTGGAGTTTGAGTTAGGGAGTGTCAAAGTCCAATATCATGAAAGTTATCTGGGACCCCCCTCTAACACAGGGGATAAACACGAGGTCGCATGCATAAAGGTAGAGGAGATAACCCCTCCAAACCTAGACCAATCGTAGTGGAAAAAACATATAGAGGGATTGTCTTGGGATTCCGTTATTTGCATTTGCCACAGAGCTTCGTGGGTCTCAAATCCGTTCAAGGTCCTCAGTTGTCTTCCAGACCACTTGCCTTCGATACCCTTGACAAGTTTCGGGCTCGATACCCTACTCATTGTGGTCTACCTGACTTTCGACTATACCCACCTGGTGAGTGTTCGTGCGCTGGAAACCTAGTTGCCTATCTTTTTTAGAGATATACATGAGTGACTGTGGGGGTATACCGTAGTATGTAGGATAGAAATCGGGCCACGCTTTGCAAAGTATACCTGGAGGGTGCTTCCATGTTTGATTTTCACTTGCACCGGTAAGTTGCTCTAGTGTTGGTTGTT